>WNWK01038025.1:0-18158 GCA_009830355.1 Cherax destructor | reverse complement strand
GGAGAAGATATGGGAGGAAGAAAAAAGGGGTGGTGGGTACAATAAGGGAACACTGTATCAACATTCGGATCCCAGATTATTCAGCAGTTTACCACAAGATATCAGAAATTACTGGGACAAGTGTAGAAGTCTTCGAAAAAAACGGGACAATATCTTCACTAGGTGCCGATCAACCAGGCTGTGATGGATATGTGGGCGGCGAGCCACCAGCATCAACACCTGGTTGACTAGGCAAGCCCAGCAAGCCTGGCACAGGGCCCGGGGCCCGGGAGTGAAAACCCCGGAACCCAAAAAAATATATAAAAGGTGAAGGTAAGGGTAAAAATTAGCATGTTCCCCCCGGGCCCCCCTGTTCACCTAGCAGTAAGTAGGTAGGGGTGCTAGTCGACTGTTGTGGGTCGCATCCGGGGGAAAAGTTTCAAGGAACTTTTGGAAAATAAGACGGATGCCCCCGATGACGAGGCTTTTGGGTTATCTTTATGGTTAACCTTTCCCGGGCTAAAATTCCAAAAAAAAAATTTATTTATTTATCTCAACCAGTAATTTTGAATGTTAGTTTTTTCCCCCAACGGACTCGATCTTCCTCCCCCCCTGTTTTAAAAAACCCGAACACCCCCAAGTCCCCAAATGGAAAAGACCCGGGTCGAGACAGTATCGGCGAACCAACCCAACCCCACCTGGAACAAAAAAGCTGTCGAATCTATAGAGTTCGGTTTTTTTAACTCGCTGGTTGTCTCCTGGCAACATGAAAAAAAAGATGCGACTGTTTATTGTTTTTTCAGATTCATTGAAAACCCCGATAACTGTTGACGCGTTTGGTTGAGCAAAAGGATGAGGGAACACTAGGGCTCAGGATCAGACCCAAAAAGACCAAAGATCCCGTCGGGAACAACCCAACCCTTATCAATACAGGGGAGCAAAACACGAACATTAGACAGCCAGAAAAACAGACGACACAAGACAGAGCCAGATGACACAAGACAGAGCCCGAGACAATTTATCTAGAAAATAATGGGAGTCGCACATCCTTGGTGGAGACTCAGCGGGCTAACGAAGTGTGGGGGTGGGAAAAGACGCTAGACAGGAACAGATATTGTTATGCACATCCTCATTGTATATTCACCTCTTGGGGAATATACTTAAAAAACAAATCATACAAACCCCAAAGATGTCACTTTACGCACCCGATACCTATTTCGTTTCTTCTTGTTAGTTCACTATTTCTATTTATTTTACATAGCTTTCAGGTTAATGTCTCATTTTCTTGTTTTTTATTCCCTCCGATTGTTTACCTCTGATATGGCTGCTAATCTTGCTATAGTCTTCAGAGTCCATGGGAATTTCAATCGAAGTATCGTCTGGCCTTCTCTTCCTTTCTCTCCTCAGTTGTGACTTGACAAGGGTAAAACAAACCCGGGAACCCTCACTGAGGTTCCTCTCTAAGGCTTTTTTTTTTGGTGGGCAAATACATAGTAAAGAGTGAGGTGTCGAGCAAGAGGGAGAGTTTTAAGATTTTTCCAGTAATAGGTACAGCAAGCTATGGTTTTTAGGGTTTTTTATGGTTGAAGTTGATGGAGCTACGTGAAGACATTTAAGGGTTTCTTCTCTGGGTGATGTCTTTTTTCCCCCTTGAGGGGCCATACAAAAAATGCTAGGCCTCTAGTTGAATTTATTCCATTCCTTGAAAAAAAAAACATTGCAACAACTTAAAGTTTTTTTAAGAAAAAAAAAAGTTTTTCCTTTCATTACAGTTTTGTAAATTCTTCCATTCAAAAAAACCCCCGAGATGTATTAAACCTTCCTTAATAAATTTAAATTTATGTCCCCGGTACGAGTTTGTGGGGTTTTTATTTTCCCCTACACTGCCTGGGTGCAGTGTCTAAAGTTATGCGTATAAGAAAGGATAGAAAAAATCTGCGGGAAACCGTCCTCCCCCCATCCCTCCCCATTTCCCCTCCCTCCCCTCCCCTCGACTTCTCTTACACCCCTTTCCCCCTCCTCAATGGTTCCCCCACCCCGCCTTCCCTTTTCTTCCACCCTACCTACCCTTGTTTTATAGGTTATGCAATTCCCGTCCTTTTTCTTCCCGAGGGCGACTCCATTTTTTTTCCATCCTGAACAAAAAAATCACCCAAAACCCCCCCCCACCCCAGCCCAAAAGATTTACTGGTCGAAGGAAGGTACAACCCACCAAGATAATTGTCTCTCCTCTTCCTTTTTGTCTATCAAGATACAGACAGAAAAATGCCCGGTTTGGGAGGTTTTTTTCTTCCCCCGTCTCGCCCAACAGATGCTTTGTAGAATACAAGCTGAGATGGAGAATTTCCTGATGCTTCTCTTTTTTTTGGCTGGAGTTTGAAGTTGTTTCCTTCTGTGTGCAAAGTATAAACTACTAGAAGAGGGGATCGTGGTTAATTTTTTTTAATCTGCTGTTTCTTTAATATTAGAAGTAAAAGATGACTGTGGTCGCTTCCCAGCAGATTGTTTTTCCCCATTCTCTATGGTATCAGTTACGTAGATGGGGGGTTCCTTTAATTGTTTGTGAGTGTTTTGTCAGGGAAACACACTGACTTTCTGAGGAATCAAAGAGTTTTAATGGGGTTTGATCGGGTTTTTAAACACGAAACGTCACGATGAAAACTAAATCAGAAAGTCCTTTCATGTTACTGATAGGTCCTTTCTCTCTCTCTCTCTCTCTCTCTGTATATACTGATAACGAGAAGAAATCCATTATATTAGAATTACTGAATCCTGATGACAAGTCTAGTGCAGTGATGGTACACTTTCCTTTTTTAAGTGTTTGGGTGAAGATAAAAAATACCTGAGATACACACCTCTTAGTGAATATCAGGGCCACTCCACTTCCCCCCTGGAGAAGTGTATGTATATACATATATACTTCCCAGGGGGAAATGGAAAGAACCCTTTAAGTCATGCGTGTAAAAGGGTACTAAAATACCGAGAAGGGGCTAATAACCCTTTTCCCAGGGGGAATAAAAGTAAAAAATAAATTTTTTCTTATTTTTTTTCGGGGGCACTTCCTCTTTGGGGGACGGGCCCGTGTGTGTGTGGTTTTTCCATTTTGTCCTAGGAAATGTAATTGACACTAGGCCTGTTGTTGTGTGTGTGTGTGTGTGTGTGTGTGTGTGTGTGTGTGTGTTTTATATATATATATATATATATATATATATATATATATATATATATATATATATATATATATATATATATATATATATATATATATATATAAGTTTTTTTTCTTAAAATTTGGCATTGGGCCCAGCCTAAGTGTCAGGGGCCGGGTATATGAGGTTTTTTTTTTCAAAAGATTTTAAAGGGAGATATAGATTAAATTATATATGGAGGAAAAAGAATAATGGAGAGAAAAAAGGGTGGGTAAAAGGAATGTAACAAAAGCAAATAAAAAGGGGAATTTATAAATTTTTGAGAAAAAAAAAATTTTAAGAAAATTTAACAAAAAGCGGAACAATGAATTTGAAAAAAATAAAAGAGTTTTTAGATTTAAATTTAGGTATCAGGAAGGGGGGAATATAATGAGAACTCTGAATGTGGAATGGGAAAGATTGATTTTGTGCATTGGGCAGGGAGGTATAGCATTTTCAAAGGGGGAAACAAAAGGGGGTGTGGGGGAGGTGTGGAGGGAGTGGGAAAAATGAAAGAGGGTAAAGAGGTGGGGTTGATGAGATGAAACAGAAATGTTAAAACAGGGATAAAGCTTTGGGTGGGTTTGGGGCTTTTTTTTTGTATAGAAAAAAAGGGGAAAGGGATGGGGGTTGGGGAGAGCATGTATAATTCTTTTGTATAAAAGGGAAAGGGACAAAAAAAGAGTGTAAAAAAATTTGGGGGGAAAAAGTGTTGAGTATACCTGGTAAAGTGTAGGTATAGTTATTTAATGAAAGAAATAAGAGAAGATGGAGAACAGGATCACAAATGAACAAGGAGGCTTTAGGAAGGGTAGGGGGTATGTGAAATTATTTACAATAACCCTAGGGGAACAGTATTTAGATAATGGTAGAGAGGTTTTCGTTGCATTTATGGATCTGCAAAAGGCATATGATAGGGCGGATAGAGGGCGAGGGGACGGGTTTGCAAATAGAGGGAAAGGGGACGTAGGTTACTGAAACATTTAAAGGTTTTGAGGATAGTGGGGTTTAGATTAGAGTATGAGGAGAGGGGGGAGATTTTTTCCCCGTAAAAGTAGGGCTTGACAGGGATGGGGACGTCACCACGGTTGCTAATATATTTATAGATGGGGTTGTAAGAAATGAATGCTCGGGTGTTGGCAAGAGGTGTGGGTTAAAGAAAAAGAATCTAAACGAAATGGATTTTCCCCATTTTTGTGATGACACTGTGTTTTTGGGAGATTCTGAAGAAAGTTGCAGAAGGGTGAATGAGTTTGGAAGGGTAGCAAAAGAAATTAAAAGTGAACATATGAAAAAAGGTGAGAGAACAACAAAAGATTAGGTAATGAAAGACGGGAATCAAATTTGGGGAGAGAGTATGGGGGGAAGTGAAAGTTTTCAGTTATCTGGGGGGACTTGTCAGCAGATGGGTATATGAAAGACGAAATGAATCTAGAATTTATGGGGAGAAAAGGTGAGTGGTGCACTGAAGTCTGTGGGACAAAAAACGTTATCCATGGAAGCAAAAAAGGGGAAAGTATGGGGAGATAGGGTACCAAAGCCTTGTATGTTTTGGGAAAAATGGGTGATGAATTTTCAGCAAGGAGAAGGCTGGGGGCAAGAGATGTTATGTTTGATGGCAATGTGTGGTGTGAATATAATGGGGGGATCCGTATTTTAGAAATTAGGAGGAGGTGGGGGGTTTCTGAGGAGGGGGTTTTTAAAGGGTTTGGGTATTTAGAGAGGATGGGACAAAAAAGAATGACTTGGGGGACGTAAAACTGTAGTGGAAGAAAGGGGGGGTGGTCTCCTGGGAAAAGGGTGGGGAGGGGGTAAAGGAGGTTTTGTGTGAGGGGGTTGGACTTTACAAGCGTGCTGAGCATATTAGAGATTGGGCAAGTGGAAACAAATGTTTTTTTGACTTGAGTGCTGTTGGAGTGTGAGCAAAGTAATATTTATGAAGGGGCCTGGGGAAAATGCTTGAGACTTGAATCCTGGTGATGGGGACAGTGCCCCGTCGAAGGGGGGGTGTTGATATGTTGCAGTTTTTTTAAATGGTGTATGCACGCCCTGCAAGAAATGATGGAGTGAATGATGGTGAAAGTGTATC
This sequence comes from Cherax destructor, assembly GCA_009830355.1. Lineage (NCBI taxonomy): Eukaryota > Metazoa > Arthropoda > Malacostraca > Decapoda > Parastacidae > Cherax > Cherax destructor. Next base: position 12,902 of record WNWK01038025.1, on the reverse strand, counting down.
TTCTTTTTTGGGGCACCCAGCCTCGGGGGGAAACGGGCCCATGTGTTAATAAATAAAGCATTTTTCTATGTTTAATAACAGCATAAAAATTTACAGCATGGTTTTTTTTACAAAACACCTTGGGTTAGTGGGTATTATTTAAAATTTTATATTATAAAAATTAATATTGTGTAAAAAATTTATATCCGAGCCTCATCCAACTGTGTCCAGCATAATTATGGTTCACCTGACTGATGTATGATGATTGCAGACCTCTAATTATAACATTTCCCCTTACAATATATTCTATTTTTCAAATCTTTTTAATTATGGTTTTATAATACGGGATATAATATCCAAACGGTAATTAATTCACGCCTGCATTCATAAATCTATTTTTATATAGATAAACAGAAAATACCATCCCACAAGCTGCCTAATTCATTCATCAGTTGCGCCGACCCCCGTGGTGTGAGGGTGTGCTGCCGCCTCTTGTAGCCAGTTTTACAACTTCATTTTCTCAGCAATGGCCGAGTAAACAGAAGGAGAGAAATACAGTTTTATTGAGGTGCTCGCTGGGGCCTTTTTACCCATCAAATGCAGACGTCTCACTACATTCTACGTATAAATATGGATTTTTTAGATATTTATGGAATATCATTAATGGGCAAAAGAGTTTTTGGAAATTTCCCGTGAGGGTGTCTGGGAAGAGCTGTTGGATTATCAAGCAAGAGGATGGTTGTGAGGGAAGGTTGGGAGGTGCGGTGAGGGACGCTTACATACAATGGATGGTTTCGAATTGTCCATTTGAGGTTTATGAAGAAGATGGGGATTTTTTAAAGGCCCTATGGGGTGATTCATGCAGCAACTGTCGGTGGGGGGAACGGGGTGCCTTGGGTTTGGAAGGATCATACAGTCTAAAGAGTCATTGGGGATGCCTATACCATCATATTGTTGATGCCCCTTTTTCGACACGATATGTGACATATGCAGGGCAAGTGAGGACATGCCGGCTATGGGACAGGCGGGGCATTTGGCGGTGGTTGGAGAGAAAAGGACAGCCCCACAACAACGTGGAGAGGAGGTGGGGGGGGATTGGTTGGATGGGCCTTTTTCAGTGACATGGAGGGGAATGTGCCCCAGGGGTAAGGATGGGGAGCACGCGATGGGCATGAGATGGAGCAAGCGAGGAGTTGGGGTGACTTCCCTCCTGAGACATGTCCAGAGGAGGTGAAGGATTCTACAGTCGCCATCGGACAGGAGGATGGCAATGATTTGGGGGAAATTTGGGGAAGATCCATGTTGGAGGATCTAAGGAAGTTGATTGATAGTCCACCTTCCGTGGGGGGGATATGAGCTGGAATAACCCAAGTAATGGAAGTCTGGGCAAGAGCTGAGTAAACGTGAGTAAGAGTGGTTGTGGTGAGAGTGGAATGGGGGAGCGGTGGGGGGTAGAGGCGGAAGTTCTGGAGGACAATGTAGTGTGCAGTGTCTGAAGAGATCATGGGGGTGGCAGGAGAATCTCGCAAGAGATCTAGTGGTTCGGTGGAAGATGATTTTTGGAGCGGCTAAAAAACAGGGAAGAAAGTGTTAGCAGAAAGGGATAGGAATGAGGGGGGGGAAAAAGGAAAAAGCGTGTAGACAAGGGGGGAGGGGGGCCCGGGGGGGGTGTTCTTCGTCATGCAGGTGGAGCACGAGAAGAAGCATGGGGGGAAACCACCTTTAAAAATTTAAGTTTTTAAATTTGAATGTTAATGGCCTCCGAGCAGGGTAAAGAGGATGGGGTTGGGGTATTTGGGGAGAGAGGGTACTGATGTTTGCCCCAAGAACACAATTATAGGTGTGGTGGGGAATTGAAGAAAGGGATTTAATTTATATACGGGAAGTTGGAATTTTTCAAGGGGGGGGGTTTTGGTATTGGGAATCCTGCCCTTTTCTTTTGAGGTCGGGGAGGAGGAGGGGGGGGCGGATTGGGGGAGAGGGGGTTTGGGGGGGAACTCTCGGTTTTTTTTCTGTGTGTATATGCCAGCGGTTAATGTGCCTAGTATCAAGGGGGTTTTTAGGATTATTTAGTTTATGCTTTAAAGGGGCCCTTCCCGGTAACGGTGATCGGGGGGAGACGGGAATTGTGTTATTGGGAAATGACGTAGAACCGAAGGGCGGTTGGGGCTAGCAGTGTTGGGGGACTTGTTGGGGCAGTTGGGGTTGGGATGGTAGATGGTAGACAGGTTATGGAGAACAAGTTTATTGGGAAAGGATAGCTGCAGGGTTTGGATGGGGAAGAGGGGGTAAATAGAGTTGGGTTTTAGTATAGGGGTGTGGTGGCTGTTTTGGGGGTGGGTGGGTGCTTTTAAAATATTATTCGGATTTGTGGAGGTTGAATGTTAGTTTGCTGAAAGAGGGGGGGGACTGGGGTTTTTCGAGGCTGGTGGGGGGGGGTTCTGGGGTGGGGGGGGGCATTTGTGACTTTGGGGAAAGTGGTGGAATTTGATGGCAAAGGAGGCAGGAGAGGTTATTATAGGGGGGAAGGGGTTGAGAAGGCTGGTATAGGTATGGGTTCAGGATATTTGGAAGGGAGGTTAGGGGATTGTTATAGTGGTGGAGGGGGGAGGGTGTCATCAACAGGAAATAGCTTCTTAAGGGTAGACAAAAAGGATATTCAGAATAAGTTTTTGGGGCGAAAGGGTTTGTAGTCAATTAAAAGGGTGTTATGGGGTGATGGGCCATGGGCCCTTTTTTGAGGAGATTTGGGACACGTAGAACAGGCTTTTAAAAACGGCGTTGAAGGTAGATGGGGAGATTGGGGGTTATCATACAGGTCAGGTGTTAAAACTACGGATGGGATGGGGTTTTATGCAGGATTGGTTTCAGAATAAGTTCATGGGTAGAGTGAGGGATGAGGTTAGTGGGGGGATTGTGCAGGAGCATTGGAGAGGTTAGGGGGAGGATAGGAAGGGTTGGGGTGGAAGAATAATGATTGAAGGGGTTTGGCAAGCGGGCAAGAGTTCACAGGGGGAAAGGCACCTGGGGTGGATGGGTTACCTGGGGTTTTTATATGTCATTGGGATGTTTTGAAGGATGTTTTAGTAAAGGTGCTGAATCAAATGAAGGATATGATGGATGGGTGCAGAGGACTGGGGTGGTGGTGTTAGTACCAAAAAGGCGGACAGTGTTTTTTTTGAGAGGGATAGGGCAATAATTTTGTTATGTTCATTACAAGATTTTGCCAAGATATTTGCGAATAGGATGAAAAAGGGGGTTGGAGAAGGTTTAGAGGAGGGCAGTTTTTATACCAGGACGTAGATTAGGGCGGGAGCAAAAAATTAAGACTTTCGTGGGAAATGAAGGAAGGGGGGGGGGTTGGGGTTGATTAAACGGTGTATGAAGTGGAAGGGGGGATTTATATGAGATCTTAGGGAGGCAAGGGTTTGGCGGGAAATTTTAAATGGGTAAGAACCTTGATGATGGTGCCTTGGCGAGGGTCCAGGTTAAAGGCAGGTTAGGGGTTCAGGTGGGTTTGAGAGGGGGCTGAGGCAGGGTTGTCCCCTATCTCAGATCCTTTTGGGTGTCTGCAAAAAACCCCTTTTTTAGGTTGGGTTTGTGAGGGGGGATGGGATGGGGATGAAAAGTGGGGGGTGAAACGGGCATAGTAGGTTATGTTGATGACACTACAATTATGGTGGGGGGGTAGGAGGGTTTTGGAAATGTTAAAAATTATAGAGGTGTTTGGAGGCTATGGGATGGGCATCAATAGAGCGAAATCTGTTGTTGGAGGGAGGTTCGTGGGGGGTGGGCCGTTGGGGAGTAGGGGGGGGTGGATTTTGTTGATAGCTTAAAAAAAGTGGGGGCATTTTTTTTCATAGTATCAGGGGAAGGGACTTAAATTGGGTTAGTGGGGAACAAAGCGCTAGGTAGGTTAGGGGGTTTCAGTCCTGGGGAGGTAACGTTGTTCAAAGAGCAGTGGGAGTGAATGCTCTAAATTTATAGTAAACTGTGGTTTTTGGCGACTTTTATCCTTTACGGGAGTGTGACATAAGAAGGTTGACGGTAAAGGGGTTTTTAGATACATTTGGAGCTATGGGGGGCACTGGTTTGGGCCCAGAAGTAGTGACAGCGGGGGGGGCCATCGGGGGGATGGGGTTTATACCATTGGGGAGAAGGCTTTAAAGTATATACGTAAAACAGGAATTTTTAGTAGGGGGGGGGGGGGCGAGTGGGGAGGTTAGTGAGGTGGGGGGTGGTGGAAGGGTAGAGATTTTTCATTGTGAGGATATTTTGAGATACCTTTTAGTTGTCAGGGTGCCAGGTAGGGTGAAGGTGAGTGTTGGATAGGGAGGGAAGAGAAAGAGATAGTCAGGGGTCAGGGATTTATCCAATGTATAATTGGAAATTGTGGGATTGATGAAGGGCTGTGTTCCCCCAGGGTACGAGAAACAGGGTATGGTTTTATTAGGGATTTTTTGGGATCAAGGGGACAATTGTGGGAATGGGAAATAAGGGGGGGGTTGTTCCTAAATGCGGTGGGGGCTTTCCGGGATCCCTTATTTACTTTTTTTGAGGGGTTGGGGGGGGAGGGGAAAGGTTTAGTGGGGTTTTGAAGAGGGTAGGGGGGGGGTTTTCAACCCAGGGGGGTTAAGTTTGGGTGTTGAGGGGTGTCCGAGGATGAAAAAGGGGGGTGGCATATTTAGTGGTGGAGTCATTTACATCTCGTGGTGCATGGGGAGGAGCAGGGCGCTGTCCGTTTTGAGCTATGGCGGAGGATTCTATAGGACTAGATGTCGTAATCAAGAGGGTATGCAGGAAGGTGGTGTAAGGCGTTTTCTTTGGTTTGGGAAACCCCACTGTTGCGTTATTGTTGGGGGGGGGAGGGACTAACATGAGAGGGGGGGTATGGTTTTATTAGGAGAGGGGGTAAGGGGAAATGAGGATGGTTTGTTGTTGATTCTTCAGTTTCGGGTGCTCTGCTTTTAATAATAATTTAAAAAAAAAATTTTGTTTTTGTTAATCAGAGTTAGTGAGGTTGGCGAAAAAAGGTTGTTGGGGTAAAGGGGGGGTTGGGAGCATAAGGGGAAGCTTGCCGCCTGTGTGAGTGAATCCGTGTGTTGGTGTATGGACATTGTTCCCTACGGGAGGTGTTTGGATTATTTGGGTGGTGTGTGGGTGGAGAAAAATTTTTTTTCCTTTGTGTTAACTTTTTCGCTACCACCGGGGTTTTTGGTTTTGTCTGTGTCATAAAAGGGGAAAGTCAAAGTTTAAGCATGACTGGTGATGGTAAACCTTAAAAATATGGGTATGGGGGGGTTTTATTTGATGTGCACCAGGTTCTAGGAGCACTGTTGTGGTATACAGCATGGTTAGGTAAGGCTCCAGACTTTTTTAAGAGTTAGCTTTTTTATCTTAAGGACGTTGAATGTAATATAGTGGTGTCTTTTAATGACAGTTTTTTGATTAATATTAAAGGTGGGGGTGTTGGATTTTGTTCGAGGTGTTGTTAGGTCAAAGAAAAATTTGTTTTGTATATAATATAGATGAGGTTTTTCAGTTGTATTGAGATGTTTTTAAAAAAGGGGGGGGGTTAGATATAACAATTTCAAGTTTAATGTGTTGTTTTTGACTTGTATTATGACTTTTTCGTCTGACTCGGGGGTTTTTCCCTTAAAAAAAAAAAACAAAAAAAAAAGGGAAAGGAAGGGGGGTTTCAAGTGTACATGGGAGAGCTTAAAAGGTTTTATTTATTTGGTGTATTACAGGGTACCCGGTCTTGGGCCGTTTGGGGAAGACTTTTTCAGAGACAGTATTGTTTTGGTTTTATGGAATGTAATATGATTTTAATTTTTTTTGGCAGTTGTGGTGTTTAATTTTTTTTAACATGTGTGAGCAGGAGATGGGATTGAGGGTGGTTAGGAAAGGGAGTTTTTTTTTGTGATAGTTTTGCTGGTTTAGGGATTTTGAAATTTTTAGAAGATAAGAAACCTAAAATAGGTTAATACGAAGGAGATTGATTTTATTTGCTTTGTTTTTTGGAGGGTGAGGAGTTATGTTTTGTTTCAATATGCATTTGTCATGACATGTATTGTATGTACTGTTTAAATAAAAAAAAAAAAAAAAAATTTATTCTGAAATAGTGTTTTTCCTGTTTCTAGGTCTGATTTGTGATATTATTTCAACCCAAAGAGGCCGTCCAGGGAAATTTTTTATCTTTCCCAGTTTATAAACTTTGAGATACACACCTCTCAGCATCTTAAAATTATCTAAGGTAGAATAGTAGAGTGTGTGGCATTGAAACAGGGGAAAGGAAACAGTGTATGAATGTTTTCTCATTAAATAGATGTCCGCACCTTTTTTTCCTCGTCACACTGCTCAAGGTTTCCGTTTTGTCATAGGGGTGATGCTGGACGCACCGGCAGGTAGGCCTACTTAAATATTAAAAGGATCTGAAACGCAATTTGTGACGACCAGTACGTGAAAAAATTTTTAGGAATCAGGTTTAATGTTTTTAAATATATGATATTAATTGCAAAGAAAAAACAAGTGGCTTACCCGGGCTGCATGGGGAATAGACGCCGAGCATCTTCACACGAATGCCATAGGTACCTTAAATTGTTACTTGACAGATATACCCAAAAAATGGGATCAGGCAGGTCTTACCACCCAGTTTGATAAAATCACCATTATATCCACATAAAAAGTGTAAAAAGAGGGAACCACCAACTAAGTCCCCCTTCAGAACACTGAGTCAATATTTTTCAGTCACTGCATAAACGAAAAGGGAAATTATAAATCTCAGTTACAAGAGGAGGAAGTAGAGTCACTACTGATAAGAAAATTTCCATGTTAAGATAATTAACAGCTGGTTTTTAATCAGTGTTTTTTAAAAGCCAAAGTTCTCATGCAAGGGGAGAAGCGAAGTTTGTATGTGACTTATATGTACGTGATGTGGAAGGTTATGAACAGCAGTAGTAAACGGGAGTAACACAAGTAACAGCAGTAAAAGCAGAGTAACAGCGGGTAAAGCGATAAAGCGGTAAAAAAACGGTACGGTAGTAATGTTAGTAGTGGTAATGGTATTACTAGTCGTAGTAATAGAAGTATAAATAGTAGTAGTAGTAATATGTGTAAAAGTAGCAGTCGTAGTAGTAGTGATAATAATAGAGTTGTAGAATTGGTAATAATAATAATAATAATAATATAATAATAATAATAATAATGGTAGAAGTAATAGTAACAGTAGTATTAGTAATAGTAGTAATCATAGCAATGAAAATATTATAGCAGTAGTAGTAATAGTAGTTGACGTAGTATTAGTAGCAACAGTAGTAGTAGGAGTAGAAGAAATAGCAGTAATTATAATAATAATAATAATAATTAATAATAATAATATTAATAATAATATTGATTAGAATTATTATAATAAAACTAAGAGCTAAACCCACTGGGGTATAATAATATTGAAAATTACAATAATAAAGTTTACCCATAAGCCAATTTATGGTTCATTAATTAAAAGCCATATATAAAAGTCATAATAAATATAATTCATGCTTTTTTGGAATATTATTTTATGATAATTATCAAACAAAGTTGCAATTTCCCTTTTAGAATGATAATCATCTCAACATTATTCATACAAATAATTTTCAGGAACTCATGCAAAAAAATCATTTTATATATATATATATATATATATATATATATATATATATATATATATATATATATATATATATATATATATATATATATATATATATTTGTGTGTAAACAGAGATATATACCCCGAGAGGTGTATATCTCAGGTTATATTAAAAATAAAGTTTATTTAAGTACGATATATAAGTACATTTATCATACATAGTTTAAATATATATAAATTACCTGGGATAATCCAAAAAGTCAAAGTGACTTATTTCCATTGGGATCCTTGTGCATACACACCAAGAGGTTTGTATTTTCCAGTGTATATACACCAATAGGTATGTATCTCTCATACATTGGGAGTTGGCTTTAATCTCTAAAAAATAATTAAAATATGTTTTAACTCCTAAATCGGTCGACGTGGCAAAAAGTAACTCAGATAAAGCATGTTGAATAAACTAAGTGCAGTCGATGGGCTTGAAACTTAACATCAGACGCACAGATCATGTTAATGTTAGCAAAAAAAACAATTAAAATGATTTCTCTTAATACATGGAGTTTAAAAGGCATTTAGCAGGAGAAAGAATATAGTATTAGCAAAATTTCACATAACCTCTCAAATTACATGGCAATTTAAAAGTCATTTAGCAAGAAACATTTATTTTAAGTTATTTTACCCATATTGGGGATTTTATCAAGTACCAAATTGGAAATAACCCCCCGTTTACCACTTAAATATATTTTTTAACGAGTGCTTACGTGGGTAAACAAACATTCCACTCGGTTCACAAAACATTCACGCATTATTTACATGACTTTTTTTCACTATTCCCATCAGCATTTTCGAAAATTCACATAAATGTAATGAATGATTCACATAATTGCTTGGTGAATTCACATCACATTCTGTTAGGACTGGTATTGACGTTCACATGTGACGCACTGGTCGCTGACAGCTATGTCTCCAAGACTGACAGTCAACCTGCTACTCAAGAATTGATTTGACGTTTTCAAGGAAACCATGTTCTCCAGTCTTGCTCACACTCGAGTTTTATCACTGATATATGTTATGGTTATGGTTTTACTCTATTAACAGAGAGAGAGAGCAGCGTCCTCCCTCTATGACGGTTGCTGTATATCTGAGGTAAGAACCGCTCGCTCCCCATGAGTGCCAACGAAACACCACTAGATAAACGATTTGCAAAAAAAATATTAAAAACATTTTGCCGTAATGTATAAATATGTTTAACGTTGAATAATTACCAATTTACAATGATTGAATATGTATTTTCCAGGTAGCTTTGATGACTCAAAAGGTTTCCTACGATGCAGATCAGTGTACTATATACTGAGGGACCGAGCGGCCGTCACTAGACCGGCTTCACCCGTTGTTAGAGGAAGTAAAGCTGGTGTTCTCGGCTCAGCCCTCTACAATGACACACTGTGCGGAAAGCAACACTCACTAAGTGTCTCTTAGTGAGGTTGGAGAGTCAAGTCTTCTAGTATTAGTGATGCACGGGAGTGACCTGGGATCTGTTGCCCACGCCAACACCTGAAGTGCCCCGCACACCCACACCTCGCCCACGGCCTCTTCCTGAAGCGGCCCCACAGCACCTCTTCACCTTGCCCACAGCACACCCTCAGAGGGGGGGATGCTACATCTGAGACATCTTAAGATCCTGTCAGAAGATATCGTGGAGGATGCTTACATCTGGACATCTTTTAAGATGCTGTGAGAAGATATCGTGGAGGATGCTACATCTGAGACATGAAATCTAAGATGCTGTGAGAAGATGAGATCAAATCTCTAGTGTGCTAGAATTTTTTTTTTTAATTATTGTTTGTGTTGGTGCAAAATAGAAACGTAGTGCATTCCTCGGTGAACGTGTGCAATCATTGACGGAGTGTGTACATGATTCAGTGCACAGTGCGAACGTGTGTACATAAAACAATTAATTTCTTTCATTAACGGCAAGTCACGCTGAGCTTATCTCACCACTATTTCCCGGAAGGTGAGTCGGGAAGAGGTAGATAGTGCATGACAAACACACACACACACACACACACACACACACACACACACACACACACACACACACACACACACACACACACCACAACACACCCCAATGGCATGGTGGCTAGCGTTTCCTTCCACGCACGGAGGGCCCGGTTCCCCCGGGGGCCGAAACATTTCGAAGTGTTTCATTACACACACACACACACACACACACAACAGGCCTAGTGTCTAATCGACATGTGCCTAGGACAAAATGGTAATTAACACACACACACAATCCACACATTATTCGCGGATGAGGGAAAATAATGAGGAGAATCACATCGGAAGAGGACCAGGCAGGGCTGCAAACAGACCTGGACAAGCTCGACATCTGGTCTAGAATTGGCTTCTCGAATTCAATCCCTCCAAATGCAAAGTCAGAGGATCGGAGAAAGGCAAAGAAGACCGCTGACAGAGTACAAGCTAGGCGGACAAAGGCTACAAACCCCGGCAAGGAGAAAGCCCTTGGAGTGAGTATAACGCCAAGCACGTCTCCGGAGGCACACATCAACCAGATAACTGCGGCAGCATATGGGCGACTGGCAAACCTAAGATTAGCGTTCCGTTACCTTAACAAGGAATCGTTCAAGACACTGTATACCGTGTACGTCAGACCCATACTAGAATATGCAGCACCAGTCTGGAACCCACACCTGGTCAAGCACGTAAAGAAACTAGAGAAAGTGCAAAGGTTTGCGACAAGGTTAGTTCCACAACTCGGGGGTCTGTCTTATGAAGAAAGATTGAGGGAAATAGGACTAACAACATTGAGAAAAGAAGGGTCAGAGGAGACATGATAACGACATACAAAATACTGCGGGCAATTGACAAGGTAGACGACAGGATGTTTCAGAGAGGGAACACAGAAACAAGGGACACAACTGGAGCTGAAGACTCAGATGAGTCAAAGGGATGTCAGGAAGCATTTCTTCAGCCACAGAGTAGCCAGGAAGTGGAATAGTCTAGAGAAAGATATAGTGGAGGCAGGAACCATACATAGTTTTAAGACAAGGTATGATAAAGCTCATGGAGCAGGGAGAGCAGAGACCCAGTAGCAGACAGCGAAGAGGCGGGGGGCCCGGAGCCGAGTATCGACCCTGCAACCACAATTAGGTGAGTTACAATTAGGTGAGTACACACACATCCACACACCCACACACACACACACACACACAAACACCCCCCCACACACCCACACACCCCCACACACACACACACACACACACACACACACACACACACACACACACACACATACAACAGGCCTAGTGTCTAATCGACATGTGCCTAGACAAAATGGTAACTAACACACCCACACACACACACCCACACACACCCCACCCCCCACACACACACACACACACACACACACACACACACACACACATACAACAGGCCTAGTGTCTAATCGACATGTGCCTAGGGCAAATGGTAACTAACACACACACACATCCCACACACCCACACACCCACACACACACATCCCCACACCCACACCCACACACACACACACACACACACAAACACCCACACACTCACACCCACACCACCACACCCACCCACACACACACACACACACACACATACACATACACACATTCACCTTAAAAAGAGGGATGATAAAGCTCATGGCGCAGGGAGAGTGATCCAATAGCGGCCAGTGAAGAGGCGGGGGGCCCGGAGCTGTGACTCGGGCCCCTGCAACCACAACTAGGTGAGTACAACTAGGTGAGTACACATACACACACACACACACACACACACACACACACATACAACAGGCCTAGTGTCTAATCCGACATGTGCCTAGGACAAAAATGGTAACTAACACACACACACACACAACACCAGGTTAGTTCCAGAGCTAAGAGGAATGTCCTACATGAAAGGTTAGGAAATCGGCCTGACGACACTGGCGGACAGGAGGGTTAGGGGAGACATGATAACGACATACAAAATACTGGTGGAATAGATAAGGTGGACAGAGACAGGATGTTCCAGAGAGGGGACACAGAAACAAGGGGTCACAACTGGAAGTTGAAACTCAAATAAGTCACAGGGATGTTAGGAAGTATTTCTTCAGTACAGAGTTTTTTGGAAGTGGAACAATATGGAGAGTGATGTAGTGGAGGCAGATTACATACATAGCTTTAAGAGGAGATACGATAAGGCTCATGTAGCATGAAGAGAGTGGACCTAGTAGCGAACAGTGAAAAGGCGGGGCCAGGAGCTGTGAATCGACCCTTGCAACTACAATTAGGTGGTATACACACTGATCGTCTACACTCTAAAAACAATGACTTATGAAGGTTTTTTTTCTTTGAAAAACCCGGGGATGACTTGGTCACGAGGGAAAGATTCAGAGAGAGAAAACAGACAGACAGAGACGTTGATAAAAACTGAAGACACAAATGAATCACAGGAGAGGAAGCAGGGAAATACTTCGGGAAAATGGCTGGGAAGTGGAGCTGTACACTAACAGCCCATTCAATGCAGATAAAATCACGATCCCGAGAATGTACACAGCCTTCACTTTCAATGTTCAGTCAAGCCTTTAAATTTCTGGGAACGTTCGGTCTCTTTTACATTTCTTCCTGGGCCCAGGCGGATACATCATAACCCCCAAACCCAGAAAATCCTAAGGGGCGGTCCCAAATCTGTACAAAAAATCACTCAAAAGAAAGCATAAACGGTGCAAATCCTCCCAAAAAAAACAAGGGAGCAATGGTACACTGGGGAAAAAATAAAAAGTGTCGGGGAAAGGCTGTTAACAGCCTCCCCCCATGCATAAACAAATTACTAATAAACCCCTGGCGTTCAAGGGAACTAGACAATATCCATCAGCCGGGGTGTGGTTTGTACTTTTGGTTGCATGCGGCCATCAGTAATAGTCTGGTTGATCGCCCGATCCCCCTGGGGGCCCGTCGACTGGGGCCCCGGGAGCGGACCCCCCCCCGAAAGACCCCCAGGTAACTCCCGGTGAGCAATTTAGAACTGGGTAGAAGCGGAGAAGATCCCACAAACCCAAAAGAGCAATTTCCTCTCATTCTTTCCGTGCTGCATTATACCTACGGGTTTTGTGCTTCCTCATAAGCATGGGTATATAGACGATGACAAAAAAATTCAGTAAAATATAGTGAATGGAAAGAATATAAAAAAACTGACTCCCCAGCAGTTTGTTCTGTACTCCCCCACAGGTTCTGCTCCCGGCAGGTTCTGCCCCCCC
>WNWK01038024.1:0-18161 GCA_009830355.1 Cherax destructor | reverse complement strand
CCTGGTTTAGATATGATAAATCCCGGCCATGTCACTCTCCCACCATCCAGCATCATGTCGTTGATATCTGCATGAAAATTTGTGGGTTTTCCGCCGTGACTTTCAAGCTTGTCTGGGTATTCCCATGTCTGAAAAGGATAATACAAAGCTGTGGCCAGTGGCTTCATCTTTCATCTACATTTACCATGAGGATGAGAGATAATACTAATGGCCTCTTTAAAGGCAGGTGAAATTGCAAAACCGGGAACATGAAGAGAACCCTTCACAGCAACTAAATTATTGGGAGTGCTTGAAGCCCCTCGAACTGTCTTCTTAGAATTTTAAGCGAGAAACATGAAAATTTCACACCTGGAAAAATTCCCTGGAAAATTCGTCTCAAACCCCTACACACCGAAATCACTACATATGAACACAATGGGTTTTTAAAAGAATGGTATACAATAACAACAAGATAAAATTAAGACACTTTTGCAACATCTTATCTTTAGAAACGTTTCCCCCCCAGGGGCCCTTTATCAATACAAATTCTGGGAATTATTTGAAGACAGAAGAACAAATAAAAATGGAAAATCAGCCCCCGGGCCTTGGGTTGGTGAAAAAACCCCGAAGTCGTTGAGTTTCTGGAGTAGGGGTTGGTTCAGTTCAGACTCAGGTAAGGACCCACCGGGGGCGGGGGGGAAGGGGGGGACAGAAAAAAATACCCCATGAGAGGAAGAGCTGAAGTAGAAGAAAAGAGTCAGGACTAAACCCAACAGTCTAACTACTGAATAGGGAGTAGAGGAAAAAAAACGGCGTTTTATATATTTAACGTCGGGGGAAAAGGGGGCGTGGCAGAAGAGGGGGCATAGTCACTGGTTGGGGGGAATTCCTACAATTTGTATTGATAAAGACACTGGATAAACGTCTACAATAAAGATACCCAGATTTTTCACATTTTCTTAATTTCACAATAGGCTTGGCAGAAAAAAAAAGATACCTCCGGTAAAAGTGACGAGTACACTGAGAGAACTCAGTAAGTGTTAAGGGGCCACGACTTAACAGTCCCTTCCTTAAAAAGGGGATTACTAACAGATCCCTAGCTGTCTTTCAAGAGGAAATCGACAGGTTCTTCAAATCAGTTCCCGATCAACCAGACTGGTGCATACATTAAAAGTGGGCGGGGGTACCAAGTTTTACCCCATAAACCAGCAACCAAGTCTGATCTGGCTGTTCTTTTTATGCTTCTTTCATCTAGTGTGAATGTTTTGGGGATGGTGGCTAGTGGAAGGTGGTAGGATGGAGATGTAAGAGGGAAGAGTGACGGAGGTGTATGTGTGAATTTCTATGTTCGAGGGCTTCAGAGGTTGCAGCTTCATTGACTGTGTGACACTTATCGTTGGTAGTGTGGATGATAGACAAGAATGCGAGGTCACCCACCTCACCCTCCTTTCCCAGGCCACATATTACAGACGCCCGCGCGCCCATGTATAACCCCCCAATAATGTAATTATTTTAATTATTGCCGCCAACGGCGCTTTTTATATGCACCTATGATCATCCTGTAAGAAAAAAGAAACTACAAAGGTCACTAAGGGACAGTATCAGATCCCAGTGGGTAGATAGTTCTAGCTTTGAAGATCACTTGAGTCCGAGCAGCAAGCCAGCGGTCGTTCAATCATGTTCTGCCATGGGGGCAACAGCTGAATGAACTCCAAAGAGGAGTTGTAAGACAATCTTTAAAACGAGGACTTTTTTTACCTACTGCAAAGAAGGTAAGAAAGGCTTAATAAAGATAGTAAAACAATTCACTGATCTCTCTTTCGATGATTAAAAGAAACATGATTATTCTGTGAAATGAGCAATTCAGTTACGACAATTGTAAATTAAGTTTTTAAATAAAATATATAAAAAAATATTCAGTTACATAGCTTTGCGGCTGTACTATCTCAATTCATCCGCATACTAAGAGGAAGAGAATATCAATGAACCTTGTTCTACCCTTCTCCCCATTGCAAGTATCTCCCAACACACGAGTAGCAACGCGTGAGCTCTGTAATTCCATATATACAACACTCAGTGATGAGCTCTAACACGTGTTGAAGAGGCATCTAGTGTTGACATAATGTGGGTCTTGGATTTTGTGTACACATTTGCACGATTCTGAGGTCAGTGATACTGACTAAGGTTTAAGGAAATCAGTGTTGGTGTTTTGCCCTCTAAGACAAAGGTAGGCTAGGTGGGAACGCCTGTAGAATGCGGCAACTCTATTCAATATTTACTATAGTTACACTGAAGGAACAAATGTAAGCTTTCGCAATCAAAATTACACGGGGATTTGAATTAGGCTAGTAGTATGTCAGGTACCAGAAAAGCCTGGTCCTAGGCCGGGCTGCGGAAGTAGGAAGACTCTCGAAACCAGTCACATTTATTATTATTATTATAATCAAATAGAAGCGCTAAACCACAGGGTTATACAGCGCTGCAGGTTATTGTAGGATGCAGGGAGAGTGGGTTGTAAGAGGAGATGGACGATTAGTAGGGTATGGAGTGCAAGATGACGGTGGATAGTGCAGGGGTGGAGGGTAGCAAGAGATCGAGGTAGAAGGGACTGAGGGAGGTGCTAGAGTTATAATCGTCAGAGTTTGTGTAGTAAGTCAGTTTCTGTCAAAAAGTCAATGAGAGAGTCAGGATTAAAGGAGGGTCCATCTGTAAGAAGGGAAGGTAAAGAAAGGGCCGCAGAGCGAAGACGTCGTTGGAGGTAAATTCTATGTGCTCGTTGATAGTGAGGGCAGTCCAACAGGATATGTCGAACAGACACTGGAACCTGACAATGCTCACAGAGAGGGGCAGGAGCCTCTCCATGAGATACCCGTGAGTAAGGCGAGTGTGGCCGATGCGAAGACGGAGAGTGTAGTCTCCCAACCTCGACATTGGTGACAAGAAGAAGGCCAGAAACCTATAACCGGTTTAATTGAATGAAGTTTGTTATTCAGCAGGTCAGACCAGCGTTGTTGCCAACGGGTGCGAAGGTGGGTAGCAATGACCGCAAAATAGTCCGTGAAAAGGAACACCTCTATATGAAACTGGTAGGTCATGTACTGCTGACCGCGCAGCAGTGTCTGCCTGTTCATTGCCCTGTCGTCAACATGACCAGGGACCCAACAAAAGACAATATCTTTATGCTTGCTAAAGATACGGGCGTAACCAAAGGTGGATACGAAGAACTAGGGGTGAGGTCTATCAATTTTACGGATAGCCTGTAAAGCACTAAGGGAGTCTGAAACGACCACAAATGGTGATACAGGCATAGATGCAATACGGATAAGTGCCACAAGAATGGCATACAATTCAGCCGTAAATATGCTAGCCGAGGTAATAGATGCCCTCGTACGCGCTGTCCGGAAACACTGCTGCGAATCAGACGCCGTCAGATGACTTTGAACCATCGGTATATACTGCGATGGCATGGGAATGAACGGAAATGGTCTAGAAAGAAAGAGCAAAAGCCGCCGTAGGCAGTTGGGCTTTCGCGCAAGGTAGAGGAATAGAACAGACACGGACAGCAGGAACTTCCCAAGGGTAGAGGAAAGGGTGAAGCCACATGAACATATAAAGGCGGAAGCTGAAGGGAAGACAAGTGAATGCAGACGAAGAGAAAGGGACGAAGTAAACAGGGCGACAACAAATAACGGCGTCTACTAACATCTGTGACAATCCTATACATGGAAGGATTGCGGAGGTCATGAAGCGAACATAATAGCGAATGCAATGTGCATCACGACGATCGGACAAGGATGGAATATTCGCTTCTACATAGAGGCTCTCAACCGGGAAGAAGAAAAGCACCAAGGCATAAGCGTAATCCCTGGTGATGGATGGGAAGAAGGCTGGAAAGAGTGGCAGGAGAGGCTGCCGAATATATCTGGTCACCATAATCGAGTTTCGATAGAATTAGGGCCGAATGTAGGCGAAGGAGAGTTCTCGATCAGCCCCCATGAAAGATGTGCGAGGTTTTAAGGAGGTTCAGCCGGCTATGACAAGTCGCCTTCAGAGAGGTAATGTGAGGTTTCCAGGACAATCTGCGGTCAAACAGGAGGCCTAAACACCAGCTGTATCACGTTCTGGGATACGTAAGCCGTATAGGTACAATGGATGATCAGAGACCACTGAACGTCTAGTGAACGTAATTTGATGAGTTTTGCCACTAGAAAATTTAAACCCGTGAGTGGTGGCCCAATCAGAAACCTGGTTGATGGCATGCTGGAGGGAAACTGCAATGAGGTGACAGTCAGCACCTGCACAAGCTATAGCAAAGTCATCCACATAGAGCGATGACCAAATATTGGATGAGAGAACAGATGCCAGATTATTTATAGCAAGCAGAAAAAGTGTTGTGCTCAGAACACATCCCTGGGAACACCTTCAGCTTGGACAAATTCGGGAGAGTTCATTACTAACCCGGACCTGGAAATGTCTGTCAGTTAAGAAAGCCTTAAGAAAGAATGGTAGGTTGCCTCGGAGGCCTAAGGAGTGGGCCTGGGCCAAGATATTATATCTCCAAGTTGTATTATAAGCCTTCTCAAGGTCTAAAAGATAAGCGATAACCGAATGGTTATTCGCAAAGGCATACGAATATACGATCCAAAGCGCAGCAAGGGGTCAATGGCAGAACGGCCCTTACGGAAACCATACTGACTAGGGAGAGACTATTGTGAGTCTCTAAATACCACATCAAACGTCTATTAACTAGGCGTTCCATCACTGCAAACTGTACTGGTAAGAGCGATGGGACGGTAGTGAGAGGATCACGTCCCGTAGCACCTGGTTTTCGAAAAGGGAGAACAATAGCAGACTTCCACAGCTGGGGAATAACTCCTTGTGACCATATAAGATTAAAGAGTCGTAAGAGGACAGTAAGAGCAGACTGATGTAAATGCTGTAGCATACGAATATGTATGCCGTCTGGCCCAGCTGCCGATGAACGGCAAGCAGAGAGTGTTGCCTCCAGTTCTTGAAGGGTAAAAGGCACATTATAGGATTCTTCTCTAAGAGAAGAAAAATCTAAGGGTTTTAACTCGCTGGCAGACTTAGAAGAAAGGAAGGAGGGGCATAGATGGAACCCCTGAGAAATGCGGACGAGATGATTACCAATTTCAGTGGCAACGGCAAGAGGGTGTGCTATATCGACACCAGCAACCTGAAGAACAGGAGCCGGGTCGGGGGAGAATTTACCACTTAACTTCCTCACTTTCTTCCAGACTGCACTCATCGAGGAAGCCGAAGTGACAGTAGAAACGTAATCTCGCCAGCAAGTGCGTTTAGCATCAAGTATGACACGAAGAGCAATAGCTCTCTTCTGCTTGAAATCAAGGAGTCTCTCTGTGGTTCTGTTATATCGATACCTGCCCCATGCAGCACGTTTCAAATGCACTGCCTGAGCACAAGCAGGAGACCACCAAGGCACGCACTTCTGAGGATGCTTGCCCGAGGTTTGGGGAATAGAATGTGAAGCCGCTGTGAAGATGGAGGACGAAAAGAGATGTAAAACCTCATCAATGGAGGACGAGGTAGGAACCTCATGAAAGGCAGTAAGATGTGCGTAAAGGTCCCATTTCGCCCGGTCAAATTGCCAGCGTGGGCAATGAGGAGGTGGAGAAAACAGAGGGGACTTAAGGATGATTGGGAAATGATCGCTGTCATGTAAGTCCGGGAGGACAGACCAGGTGAAGTCAAGGACAGTTGATGAAGAGCAGATGGAAAGATCGATGCAGGAGAAAGAATGAGTTCGGGGATCAAAATGGGTAGGAGTACCCGTATTTAAAACATGGAGGGGAAGAGAAGCAAGAAATGCCTCCAACTGAATGCCACGGGAGTCACAGTGCGACCCTCCCCAGAGAAAGTGGTGTGCGTTAAAATCGCCAAGTAAGAGAAGGGGTGGTGGTAAGGAAGAAACTAGAAAATCAACATCTGGGATAGACAATGCCCGCGAAGGGGAGAGATATAAAGAACAGAGTGTATACCACTTATTCAAGTGGATACGGGCTGCGGTGGAATGTAAGGAAGAAGGGACATAGAGCTGACGGTATGGAACATCAGTGGGTATAAGAAGAGCACTTTCGTTAAAGGTTCCATCGGAAAAAGGATCGGATGAATATAACAAATTATAGCCTGAAAAGGGCCTGAGAACAGTAGATTGTAATTTGGGTTCTTGCAAACAGACCCCAATAGGGGAAAACTGGGAGAGCAACACCTGAAGCTCACCCTGTTACCCCTGAGGCCTCGGATATTCCACTGCAAATAAGCCATGATTTATGGAGAGAAAGATATAAGTGGAAGTGAGAGGAAGCTATGGACTAGGGTTAGAAAAGTCCACGTGTGGAGGCAGCGGAAGACCTGTAATCAGAGAGGGAGGAGGACGTTGTGAAGGAAGAGGGGGTTGAGACGAAGAAGAGAGATGAGGAACCTCAGATGGAGTAGTGTCCATCATCGGTCCAGAAATATATTCTGCAATAGCTTCCAGTGTTTCGGAAGTCAAAGATGCAGAATGTGGGACTACATTAGAAATGGAAGAAGAGTGAGCAATGATCGGGAGTCTATAGACTGTACTAAAGTAGAGGGCGAGGAGATAGAAGGGAAACTGTCGAAGGGGCTTGGGAGGGGACTGGGGATGAAGGTAGTGTATGAGGAGGAGGATGAACCTCCACACGTTACAGAACTAGACGGAGGCGAAGAACCCGGCAGTAGGGATTTTTGCCGGGCTTAAGAGAAGAATGGGGCGCTGAGGTTTAGGAGAATGACCAGGACGTGTAGACTCAGAACTGTGCGAGTGAGTAGAGGAAGGAGTGTGGATAGTATTGGATGCCGAGGTAGGGACCTCGGAGCCAAGAACATCAAAAGGATTCGAGACAGGGGTGACTGAGGAAGAGGCGACCACAGAGGAAGCCGCGGAAGTTGGGACCCCAGAAGCGGGGCGACGTTTAGCAATGCGAGAATAGGAAATACGGGGAAGTCTCCCTTGAAGGCGTAGATGAGAGACGGCCATAGCATATGAGAAGCCTTCCGCCTCTTTGAGGCAACGGATTTCCCGCTCATTCAGGTAAACCTGACAACGGCGAGAATATGATGGATGTGCCTCATGACAGTTAAGGCAAGAGGGAGGTAAAGTACAAGAAGGACTGGCATGGTCGTCGGCACCACAGACTGGGCATTCGGCCATGGACCCGCAATATTTCGCTGGATGACCAAAACGCCAGCAGTTTCTACACTGCTGTGGTGTAGGGTCACCTTCGAACTTGTAAACGTTGACCTGCAATATATACCGAAGGTGGGAGTTCATGGCAGTCAAACGTTAAACGAGCTACATTGCATGGAAAACGTCTTCGCTTATTGGCAGGGAGGGTAAAAGTGTCAACCTTAAGGATAGGGAGTTCTTGGAGTTCAAGTTGCTCTAAAATGTCTTCACCACATGTCTGGAAATTCCGTTGGACAATGGTGTGGGGTAAAATGACAGTACCACTACAAGAATTAAGAGAATGATGCTTGTCAATAGTGATAGGAATAGTATCTATGGTCGTAAGAAGGGAAAGATCGCGAGCTTGGCCAGCATTCTGGACCGTGATGATGCGAGTGCCGCTCTTGAGAGCGTGAAAAGAGATATCTTTGCCTACATGGCGTAGGAGAGCTTTACCAATACTATGATCGGAAAGATAGGTAGTTGGAGTAGTCGGTCTGAGAGTAAAAAACTTTGTCCATTGAGGAGTGTGAAACAAAGTATCTAAGGGGAGTGCGCGACGTGCTAGGCGTTTCTGAGATGAACGAGAAGGAAGAGTCGAATCGTCATGTAAGGGTCGTGGTCGTTTGGATGTGGGACCGGGGGTGGTCCGATGGGAGACGGGCGAGCGATTTGAAAATTGCCGCACCGTCGAGGGAGAAGCCGGAATCAAGGTCAGAGAAGAGCGAAGGTCAGATACGTCAAAAGGGCCGGTCGGAACCCCAGTACCTGAAGCAGGTGACGAGCAGACACCAGCAAGAGGTACAGGGGTATTAGAGTTGTCCGAAAAGTTGTCCGGGAATGAGGTAGGGTCAGAACTAGGTGCGGTATCAAGAAGGGGCCCGGGGGTATTGGGTTCATGGATTGGGTCAGCCATGGTTAGGTTACTTCTTTCTTTTTATTTTTAAGAAAAAAAAATAAAAAATAAAAGAAAATAAAAATAAAAAAAAGAATAAAAAAAGGGGGGAACGTGGAGGAATAGCTCCTAGGAGGAATGGAAGGGGCGTAAATCCCCCTCCGCGCCCAAGAGGACCTCAACACCGCAAGTAGTGCAGATGCTGCATGGAACCCGTGCCATACCCTACCCTTCATGCCAGTAAACCAGCAATCCGGGATAGCAACCTCACATCCACCGAGCCACCTCGGTGGACAAAAGAGAGGGCGGCCGGATATCTGCCACAAAGCATACCGCCTTCGGCCACCACCCCCGGAATCCGAAAGGTGTCCTCCAGAGATACACCTGTCTCCCGAAAGATACCCAAGGCTACTCCCGGGAGACCGGAGAGGGAACAGGACATCCCCAGGTGATCCAGATTCCACGGCAAACTACACCACCACCAAGGACCTCAACGGAATGGGATGGACCATGATACCCTTCCCCCTACCTAGGAACTAGAATGCCTGTGGAGGGAAGCTCCCAGGTTAAAAATGGGAAGGAAATAAGGGAGGGATGAGGAGGAAGAGGAGGAAAGGAAAAAAGGGAGGATGGGGAAAATGGGAAAAGGGAGGGGGGATTGGGGGGTAATTAGGTTCGGTCTGAGGAAGAAGACCAAAAGGTCCAATTCCTCAGACCAAGAGCCTCTTCACCACAGCAAGGAGCCCCCCTTGAAGAGGAAAACCAGTCACAGAACATAAGGAGCACTGCAGCAGGCCTACTGGCCCATGCCAGTTTTTCAAATCTTCTCTCTTCAAATACAGAGGCAACTGCCAGCATATACTAAACTATCTTTAAGTGGGAACCTGATAAGTTCCTGCAAATAATATATCAGTCACAAGGTGGAACAAATAAAGTGCTTGTAACCTAATTCATACGGTTGCAACTTCTGCCACATTATTATTTTAGTAATGTTGGTAGAATTACAGACAGTATGTTAGGTAAAAGGGCACAAGTGCAACTAATGTGACATTTTATTGTGGCAACGTTTCGCTCTCTAACACATTATTATTATTATTACTGTATTATTAAAATTCGTGAGAAGCATTAAACCTGAGGGCCATACAACTCGCATTGGAATGGGACGAATGATGGTGATATGATTTGATACAAGGAGAGGGTAGCTCTAATTTCTTGGATTATGAGCCCATCACCATCATGGGCCCCTGTCCTTGAAGGGGGTAATTTTTGTAATATTTTTTTTTTAGTGAAACAGATACAAGATCAAGTGATGGAGCTAAAGGGGTCATTAAAACAAATAATAAACGTATATTCTTAGAAATACATCTACCTGAAGGGTAGACTGCAAATAACCCACACATATTAGAGAGGAGCTTATGACGACGTTTAGGTCCGACCTGGACCATTTACAAAGTTATTCATGCGGTGCACAATAAACATGCAGCTAAGACGGTACTAACTAAATTATTATTAGAAAGATGGGCGAGGGTGGTCAAGAACGCTCTCCACCTGAAGACACAACGAATGTATTATGAAGCAAACGTGAAGTACTTACCAGCAGCATGAGAGTGCTAGTCAACATATGTGAACTGCACCTCCGTGGATGGTAAACAGTTCGGTTTTAATTAAAATTTATGCCACAATTACTATAAATGAGATCAAACGTACGACGAAAATCACATTATAATGACGAAGTGTTTTATTATTATAATTTATCACAAATATGAATTCTGCCTTATAAAAGCTTGTCAGCATTGAGCCTCTGCCTTGATCACGGTTTCAGACACAGTAGCCCACAACTGAGGTAGTTTTAGCGTCTCAGAAGTGCTTGCCAAACTGATTCTACCCCGCAACACCAGCAGGTGATGCATGCTCAAGTACCTAATCACAGTACCTGACCTACTTACCTCACCTGCCCTTTCCCTATATATTGTTCTCCTGCTCTCTATTGGACTAATAAAAGTTCCAGGTGGGCGAAACGTTTCCAATTTTTTTATTAACACCGGTCGATTCCCACCAAGGCAGGGTGGCCCGAAAAGAAAAGCTTTCATCATCATTCACTTCATCACTGTCTTGCCAGAGGGTGCTTTACACTACAGTTATAAAACTGCAACATTAACACCCTCCTTAATTAGGTTGTGAGGATATGTGGACCAGCAGACCGCCAGCAGCAACAGCCTGGTTGATCAGGCAAACACCAAACAAACCTGGTCCAGGGCCGGGCAGCGGGAGTAGGAAAACTCTAGAACACCGTCCGAAGGTATATCAAAGGTAAGGTACAGTTTGTGGGAACCGCCATACCTGTCCTTGTACCAAAAAAAATGAAATCTTGCGTTGATGGTCACTGTCCACATAGCCGTCATGTCTCATAACCAGATAATTTGCATAACAAGTCACAGATTTTAACGAGAATCTTTGAATGGAATTACTTTTTTTTTAATTTTATTTAAAAGACAATTATATACAAAATCAATAGATACTAACAGTAAAAAAATAATAATTTCAGTGTTCTCATTACTATATTTTTATTACACATCACAGAGTTCCGCTAGCAGCAGCAGCAGCAGCAGGTGACTTGGACCTGCCTAGCTTGGACCAGTAGGCCTGTTGCTGTGCTCCTTCTTTCTTGTGTTGTGCTCAGTGGCTTTCAGAATCATCGCTCCTGCAGCCTGGTTTCGCGCCAGGCATCCTAATTTGTAAAGGGAAATATTGTGGGTAAACATCTATTAACACAGAAAAGCAAAAATGCTTACAGTAAATTTAAAATATTTACCTGTTAATTTACGTGTTTACTAGACAGACAATACTGGTGATACTGCCAGTGAAAAGAAAAAAAAAAAGTTAGCAAAATTTTGTTTCACCTTCCTATGGCAGGGCAGTAGTACCTCTCTAAATAACTACGTGCCATAGGGAAGTTGGGACTCAGACAAGACCGCGAATTTCACCTGTGATTTTTTTTTACCTGTGATCGGTTTCGAGAGTTTCTCTACCCTGGGACTAGGCTTTTCTGTTGATCTCCTGTTCAACCTGTGTTGTTGGCGACTCGTCGGCCCACACAGCCATCACAGCTTGGTTGATCTGGCCCTCTGAAGGGCCCAGTTTTCTTTTGAAGTTTCTTAAACTTGTTACAGTAATATTTCTGATACCTGCTGGTAGCAGGTCCAAGTCTTCGCCCACAGATGTTGACAAAAGTAAAACTATCAAACCTAGTTATAGGTATGTCACTATAATGCATCACATTTGCTAAAATTAGAAAATGAGTGCAATAGTCCTACTACAAAAAATAAACAAGTAACTTCATCTTTGCAACTACTTTATCTCAGGGTAAAAATACCCTCTGACACTTTCTGGTCCAATTACCAGGGTAGTTGCGCCAGCACCACCATTCTTGGCAGCACTTTGTCTATTATACCATTAAACAATACCACGGTACACTGCCTTCCTCTTAACACAATGCTAAAGATAAAAAAATAAGGTGAAAAATTAGAGCTCTAGCTCTCTCTCTTATATATATATGTTATACACACATTATGAATCGACCCTTAGAACCACATATAGGCGAGTACAACCGCGAGATTTAGGGAGGTATTCTCAGAGGAGGCATAAAGGCTTCCAGCAATCCGAGGCAGGAAAGTGTAAAAGTGTTGGACACACTACACGCAACCTGAGAGGTGAAGAAAGTGGTATATGTGTTAGATATCTCGAAGGCGGTGGGACCAGATAATCTCTCTCTGTGGGTTCTGAAAGAGGGAGCAGAGGCACTGTGTGCGCCCTAGCAACAGTCTCGAACACTTCTGGCAACTGCCAGGGTATGAAGACAGCAAATTCTGTGATTAAATAGTTACACTCAACTAATTAATGCACCAACCCGGATCAGTTTTCAGCCACCATATTAGACCATATTACCACAGGTCTTAGCGATCATCTCATCATTTACTGTACCAAGAAAATCATTAGGGCTCTGACAGGCCTACACAGGACAATTAAAATGAGGTCAACTAGAAACTACAGCAAAGAAATAGTGGCAAATAGGCTACAAAATTGTGACTGGACAGTGATTACAAGTTCACGGACGTAAATGATGCATGGGAAAAATTCAAAACAATGTTCACTGCCGTCCTTGATAATATTGCACCAGTTAAAGAGGTTAGGATTAAACGAAGAACCGAACCCTGGATGACTACTGAGATATTACGTATTATGAAATTCAGGGACCAGTTGCTAAACAGATTTAAGATAAACAGACAGGATATTGCAGCGCTAAATGAATTCCAGAAAGTTAGGAACAGAGTACAGAGGCTCATAAAGGCAAGGCACTATTGTTCAAAAATCGAAGAATACAAGAATAACCCCAGAAAGCTCTGGCAACAACTAAAACAGTTGGGGTATAGCCACAAACCGCAGTTAGATCTAACATAGGGCTAAATACTGATAACGCGGTATGCCACGAGACAACCATACTACACGTCTGTCGCAACACTAGTAAGTAAACGGCCTGCTGCATCAAATTCTTTTAACACAGCCTTTGATAAATTTAAAACATATTACATTAATAAGGGTGTCACCCAGAACAGTTGCCAACTAGTAGGTGCATCTTATGATTTCTTACGAATAGAACTAAGTAAATTAAACCCAACTAAGAACACCGGTCCCGATAACATCCCGCCTAAGTTCCTAAAAGATGGCGCCTCTGAATTACCAATTCCCATTGAACACAATAAATTTGTCCAAAGAAACAACTACTAACAGAACACTGTACCATCACTACAACTACTAACAACACTGTACCATCATCACAACTACTAACAACACTTAACACTGTACCATCATCACTACAACTACTAACAACACAACACTGTACCATCACTACAACTACTAACACTGTACCATCACTACAACTACTAACACTGTACCATCACTACAACTACTAACACAACACTGTACCATCACTACAACTACTAACAACACTGTACCATCACTACAACTACTAACAACACTTAACACTGTACCATCATCACTACAACTACTAACAACACAACACTGTACCATCACTACAACTACTAACACTGTACCATCACTACAACTACTAACACTGTACCATCACTACAACTACTAACACAACACTGTACCATCATTACAACTACTAACAACACTGTACCATCATCACTACAACGGAGGTGAATGTATTCAGATATTTAGGAGTCGACATGTCAGCAGATGGGTCTATGAGAGATTATGTGAATCATAGAATTGATGAGGGGAAAAGTGAGTGGTACACTGAGAAGTCTGTGGAGACAAAGAACTTTGTCCATGGAAGCAAAGAGGGGAATGTATGAGAATATAGTTATACCAACTCTCTTATATGGGTGTGAAACATGGGTGGTGAATGTTGCAATAAGAAGATGGCTGGAGGCAGTGGAGGTGTCATGTCTGAAGCAATGTGTGGTGTGAATATAATGCAGAGAATTCGTAGTTTGGAAATTAGGAGGTGCGGGATTACCAAAACTATTATCCAGAGGGCTGAGAAGGGGTTGTTGAGGTGGTTCGGACATGTAGAGGGGCTGGAAGGAAATAGAATGACTTCGAGAGTATATAAATCTGTAGTGGAGGCAATGCGGAGTAGGGGTCAGCCTAGGAAAGGTTGGAGGGAGAGGGTAAAGGAGGTTTTGTGTGCGAGGGGCTTGGACTTCCAGCAAGCGTGCGTGAGCGTGTTGGATAGGAGCAAATGGAGACAAATGGTTTTTTAGGACTTGACGTGCTGTTGGAGTGTGAGCATGGTAACATTTATGAAGGAATTCAGGGAAACCGGCAGGCCGGACTTAGTCTTGGAGATGGGAAGTACAGTGTCTGCACTCTGAAGGAGGGGTGTTAATGTTGCAGTTTTATAACTGTAGTGTAAGCGCACCTCTGGCAAGATAGTGATGGAGTGAATGACGATGAGTTTTTCTTTTTCGGGCCACCCTGCCTTAGTGGGAGACGGCCGATGTGTTAATAAAAATGCGTGTGTGTGTGTGTTTGTACTACTCACGTTGTTGTGGTTGCAGGGATCGAGGCATAGCTCCTGTGTGTGTGTGTGTGTTGTGCGTGAGAGAGAAGGGGAGGGGGGAGGAAGGGGACAGGGTAGCACGCGAGCAAGCAGATGGAGCCAGCAGTAATAATAAATGGTTCATTTAATACCACTTCACCTAAGGATCCTCTCATGACTGCCAACATCCACAATTCATCAAGCTGGACATCTCAATTCATCTCTCGACGTGAAATATCAACACAAACAGGTTTATATTTACACCACAAAATCATTCCCGTGTATCTACCAGTACGAGCCATCAACACCCTAAGAATATACCATCATTTACATGTAACCAAGCACATACCGAGAGCAACATTTGTCAATGGTAAGCACATCCTCTGACATTGTCAAGTCTTACACCCAGTGTCTATTCACTTACTAGTAAATGCAGAACAAAAATGACAATACCGTGACTGGAACATTACACAAATAACCCGCACATAAGAAAAATGAGAAGTTTATACAATGCTTCAGTCCGACCTGGACCATTTACAAGTGTGACTTGTAAATGGTCCAGGTGGACGAAAAGTCGTCATAAGTTTCTATGTGCGTGTTATTTGTGATACTAAATATGTAGGTATTTGGTGGTTACACTGATGTGGCTCGCATTCAACGGGTGTTACTGTGTAACACAGATCAACTGTTAACAAATTATAACCCTATAAAAATCAGCTGTTTATTTAAATAAAGGTTAACATGAAGCATGATAGTTTTGGCCGTCACTAACAAGAGTACGGCGGGGACCTGACAGGATGCTGGACCCTCTTATCAAGAGCTCCTTTATAAATTCACCAAGCGTGTTCGTGTTGTTACTATTATCACCAGCCAAAAGCACAAGATCATTTACTTTATCTCTCAACAAGGAATTAAAACACCAATATTAGTCATAGCTTGTTTGGCTTAAGGCCTACTGAACTCAATTCACCTGTACACTTACATCAATAATGCAGTACTTTAATATCATAGATAAGAATATAAGAAAAATGTATTTATACAAAAGTGACCTTTCAGAATATATACCGTGTTAGTGTAAGCTATAGCGAATCTTGAAACCACACGAGCCATGGGCTACCGACAGGCAAATAACTAAATTTTAGTTAATAGTATTAAATATGAGAGCCATTTAACTAACCTTCAAGACAAATCTGTTTTGTTTAATTTGAACAAAACTCAAAAGCCAAACACAAAGTTTCATTCATCTGACTTAGGCAGGTCAAAGAAAAGAACAGGCAAAGAGGAACAGCCGAAAGCTCAAATTGCAAACATGAATTCTAGGTTAGATAACATGGCTGTCAGTGACGCTAGCAAGGTCCCAGTGGTGAACCTTCAGATTGGCATGTGGCTATCTTCACGAACTTTAATACACACATTTACATCCCGTTCTTGAAGGTGACAAATTATCAGGTACCAAACCAAAACCTAAAAACATAATTTATTGATTATATGTGTGTGTGTGACCAATATTTTAAGAGGCAGTTTCTGAAATGTGAGTACTCAATTGCTCAGTGATAAACGAAATTTTCCTCACACATTCTACTAATCCAAGTTTCAATTCATTGTATATTTGTGGGAACCGAAATTTCTAATGCATGATAATTATAAGGATGCATTAACAATCCTGTTTAAAGTTTCTAACACTGATATGGCTATGACGTAAGCATACTTGTACATCTGCTGCAGATTCTGGGGGTAAGTTTATTTAAGCACAGGTACACATAAGTACATCATACAGTGTAAATTACCTAGGAGGGCATCACCAGAGCGGCCCGGTCCCAGGACAGACTTCCTGGTTGATGATCTTACCAGTCAGGCTGTTTATATACAAATACATCCTTAGTAAGAAAACAACTGGGCAAATAATCTCATTAATTTATTTAATATGTTTATCTGCTTCCCATGCCACACACTTCAAAATACTCTAGGTAACAGCACAACTTTATTAGATCTCCATCAACTTTTAATTACCTAGGATTCTTCAGAAAGTTACCTAGCAGTCGTCAGTATATTATAACGTAGCCGTCTTCAACACTGTTCATTAGCTACAAGTTTCCAACATCCTAAGAGCCCCCAATATTTCCGTTTCGATCACCTCTTACCAGCCTCTACCAACATATAAAAATATTGCCAA
The DNA here is from genome assembly GCA_009830355.1 of Cherax destructor. Taxonomy (NCBI): domain Eukaryota; kingdom Metazoa; phylum Arthropoda; class Malacostraca; order Decapoda; family Parastacidae; genus Cherax; species Cherax destructor. The sequence goes on along the minus strand of WNWK01038024.1, from coordinate 1,819 downwards.
AAAAAAGGCACTGTATAGAGTATATACTAATAAGTTTATTTAGGCACAGGTTGGAGACTCTTAGGATGTTGGAGACTTCTAGCTACTGAACACTGTTGACTACCTATATACCTCCCCCTAAATCACCAGAGCACAGCCAGTGTTTGGTTGTAGCCAAGCGGTTGGAGGTGGATGAACGAGTCTGTAGTATGGCCTGTGGGGATGCTAACATTCCACCAGTCCAATGGTGTCAGGGTAGCACTGAGCACGATACACCGGCCATCTGCTCTGACAACCACACATGTGTACAATACATAGGGGGCACAACGATACAGAGGGTTGACTGTGAAAGTGTTTTTCTTCAAAACTAAGTGAATAAATGTGAATAACCAATTTGATTTTAGGAGACATATTTCCTTTAAATCATATTTAAATATATGAAAATGAATTACGTGATACAGTATTTTGCTAAGCAAAACAAAAGACAAACCTGTCATAAAGCAAATAATATATAACGAAACCAACTGTTTTATTCTTTAAAAACTCCACTAAAACTTTAAAAATACCGTATAACGGAAAGCAACGTTTATCATCAAAAAAATTATTATAATGAATCATTATGTGTATGATACTTACCAAAAACAAATTTTAGTGTGTTTCTCTACACGAAGTCAAAAACAAAATACGGCCGTTAAAACAAACACAATGAGACTGCATTTAGAGAAGCCCTTGATTAACCACTATCAAGTTTAACTACCCACTTAATTAACCTTGAACTATTTGAATTCAAAGCACGGCTATGTTATGAAAATGTTAAATTCCATCAAGCAAACTTACTGTAACATTTATTAATGAAGTGTGGTACAAGAGAGACGCTCACACCAAAGCTACACCAGAAAATAAATGCCTTAACTTAGTTAAGTTTGCCGACTTTATGGAGCCTATAACTCGGCATGATAAGCTAGCTTGTGGCATAATCTTGTTAACACACTAATCGATATATTTTTTCATAAGTTATTACGACACTGATAAATTAACTAAAGCCTAACAGTGGAACTATGGGTGCGTACGTACTATTCAAGCACAAAGGCACATAACTGAAATTGAGCAATACAGCATGACACGACAATTTTGAGTCTGTGATTAGATAAAATACCTTTAAATCGGTGTTGTTGACACGTAATGAATCCAGTATTACCAGTGTGGTGGCGGTGGTCAGTCACCTGACACACAGCACCCTACACACCCACATCACACAACTAGCATCACTGACAATACCAAACTATTATTATTGCAACAAAGAATTTGTAGGTAATTTACACAATGTTAAACTATGTATGATAATTGTACTTATGTGTATCTGTACGTAAATAAACTTATTAATTTTTCTTGATCTATTACAGGATGCGACCTGCTGCAGTCGACTCTTAGTTATCAGTTTACTGATACATAAATACGGCAGGTATAAGGAATGTAGATAAATGGTTCAGAGAACCGACACGTTGGTAAATTAAGACATGGCAACACTTGGGTATCTTTATTGAGGAAACGTTTCGCCACACAGTGGCTTCATCAGGCTGAGGGACTGATTACCTCAAACTCCTTCTGTTCTTCACCATTCTCCTTTGTATGGACTGGATGAAGCCACTGTGTGGCGAAACGTTTCCTCATTAAAGATACCCAAGTGTTCACGTGTCTAAATTTACCAGGTATAAGGAGCTTGCCAATACGTCTCGTCTAGAGATGGAACAAGTACTTTTATTATGAACACTACACTCCACCCCTCCCTCAGAGCGCAGGCACTATACTTCTCACCTCCAGTTAAAGTCCGGCCCGGTTT
>WNWK01038023.1:0-18161 GCA_009830355.1 Cherax destructor | reverse complement strand
AAGTTGTGCAAGAAATTCATTGTTAAAAAGGAGAACTGTTGCAGTACTTATTTCTAAAGGCAAACATTAGTAGGGCGGTTTCCAGGTTTTAACAGTACACCCATACAGCTTATAGAACGAGGACATGGTTCTTTATTCATTTTTCAAACTGCAAATGAAGAAAAATACTAACGTTTTAAAAGAAAATACTAACTTTTTAAAAAGGGGGAAATTAGCGTTCCCTGGTCCTGTCACCAACACCATCAGCCTGACTGATGAAGCCGTCAATCAATCGTCTGTTGAGAGACCGGTCCCCCCCTGAAAAGTCATTTAAGTAGTATATAATGTTTTGAGCTTTTTGGGAAAGGACCAGACAGGGAGACTAGCGGAGGCTGGAAGCAAACCTATAAAATTAGCGGTCCCTACTATAAGTTAAAAAATTCTTGCTAAACTACTGGTTTTAATAACGGTGTTACCACTGGAACATAGCAGGGGGGTTTTTGATGCAGTAGGGGGGGTGGTAGAGATGAAGCAAGTACAATCACCATGACAACATGATTCAGGCCCCGTGAGCTACACCCAGTGTGGGGTTGCAGCAGCAAATTTGGGGAAAGGGGAAGGCAGGAGGGGGGAAAGGAAAAGCAAGAATGGACAGGGGTAAGGAGCAAGATGATAGGGACGAAATAAAGATTATAGAGAAACGAAGAAATACGAAAAGAGGAGTTTATGTTTTGGTAGGTTTATCAGGGCATAGGCTTTGCTAATTTTTTGGAGGAGCCTTTCTATTATAAACTGACTTGGGAAGTGGTTCTTTTGGCATTGTCATGTGGGGTGATAAAAGGAAGCCCCCCTTGATCTATGGGTTACCCCTGTTGTGGGGGGATTAGGAGTTACACCTGCCTTGTGTAGCGTGGCACGGCCAGACACTGTTTTCAGTAGGTGAGGCTAAAAGAATGTTCGGGCACAGTTGGGGGTTGTTCCTTAGTAGATTTGTTTTATTTGGCTGAGGAATATTACATACCAAAGCAGATGGTTTGTCAAAGAAGCGATTAGTAACCCCAGACTAAAATAAATAAAAAGGAAAGGGGAAGTAGTAAACATTAAAATTATGGGACGTTTTACTTTAGAAAGAAACATAATTTAACTGAAAATAAACAGGAAAAAAAAAAACGAAGTTGTATTAATGGAAATTACCTAGAGAAAGAAAAAGAAGATGGGGAAAGGCAGGTGGTTTACGGAAAAAAAATCAAAACAATGTTGGTTTTTTTTTATTGAATAATACATAAATACTGTTTAAAAAATTACTGACCCAAATTGGGGAAAACCTGGATCCCACTCAGTCAAGTGCCAGACCAACCAGTCCGCAATAGATGTTTAACCAGTGGACGTAGCAGCAACAGCCTAGTTGAACAGACAACAGAAAAGCCTAACTCCAGGCTGGTCTGGGGGGGAGAAAAAACTTGTGAAATCAGCAGGTTCATCACAGGTACTTCACCATTTGATAAACAAGAAAATTTCACAAGGTAATTAAGGGGATTACAAATAATAAAAAAATATTGCTGAAAAGAACTCGAAGAAACACCACGGCCTGCTCCCATGAAATAGTTTTTAGTCCCAAAAGGCCAACAAGAGACCATAGAGGGAAAATTAAAAAATGGGGGGTATCCCTTTTTTTTTTTGCATGTAGTGTTTTAAAAAGGGAAAAATTGAAAAGGAGGCAATAAGTGCTACAATCATTTGAAAATTTTAAATAATTATATGAATATCAAAAACAACCATAGGAGTTGAATGATAGCTCATTCCTTTCCTGTTGCAATCAATACATCAAGAGCTTGAATGTTAAAGGGAAAAGGAAGCCCAAGTATTTTCAATGGGGAACGATTCTTGCTGAATGACCGAACAAACTCGGACTTCCTCTCATGTGTTTCAACATGATGTTTTCAACATGAAAGAATATAGCTATCATTCAATTGTTCCTGTGGTTGTTTTGAATTTTTATCGCTTTTTTGCTATTATTGCTTATATGAACCCAAGGAAAAGGGACCTCATGAGAAAACTCGTCTCTCGGAAAAGGGAAAACACGGGTGTCCTGGGTCTCCTTGAGGGTTTTCCCGGGGATCGCCCCCCTGCGGCCCCCATGACCGGGCCCTACTGGGGGAATCAGAGCCTGATAAACAAGGCTGTTCCTCTGGCCGCACGGTCCAACTACGAACCACAGCCCGGCGATCTGGCACTGACTTTGGGTATCTGTCCAGCTCCCTTGAAGAAAACCCGGGGGTCTATTGGTAATTTACTTATGGCTGGTGGGGGGTGTTGAACAGTCTTGGGCTCCGGACACTTATTGTGTTTTCTTTTAGTGTACTAATGGCCCCCCTACTTTTCACGGGGGGATGTTGACCCCTTCAAGTCTTTTGCTTTCTGGGAGGATTTTGTGTGCAGATTGGGGACCAGTCCTCCAAAATCCCCCAGGTGTAGATTATAAATCTCTCCCCTTGAGTCCAAGTACTTCCAAGTTTTCCCCAGTAGTTAAGGTGTTTGAGGGAACTTATATGTGCAGAAAAGGTTCTCTGTACATTTCGGGGTCTGCAATTTCACCTGCCTTGAATGGGATGTTAATGTACAGCAGTATTCCAGCCTAGAGAGAAAAAGGGATTTAAAAAGGATCATCATTGGCTTAGCATTTTTGTCTTGAATGTTTTTTTATCCATCCTTTCAGTTTCCGCAGAGGGATAGTGGCATTGTTGTGATCCTTGAAGATGAGACCCGACATTACCACCCCCAGGTCCTTCACATTACTTTTCTGCTCTATTTGAAATTATAGTTTGTAGTATACTCAGTTCTGTATTTTTTTTCCTCCATTTTTCCCATAACGGAGAAGTTGGAATTTGTCTTCATTGAACATCATATTTTCTCCTTTGCCCATTGGAAAAATTGGTTTATATCTTCGAGATTTGCCGGGCCTCAATGGATGACACCTATGTAGATCCTAGTATTTTGCAAAGGATGATACGGTGCTATGGTTTCATATCTGTTTGTCTGATAAGGATGAGGACCAAGATAGGGGGAGTACTGTGCCTTGTGGAACAGAGCTCTTCACTATGGCAGCTTTCATTTAACCTGTTTACCATTTCCTTTTTGTTGATTTATTAGAAAGTTGAAGATCCATCTTCTACTTTGCCAGTTATTCCTTTAACACGCATTTTTGTCTATTACACCATGATCGCATTTGTCAAAGCTTTTACAAAATCTGTGTATACTACATCTGCATTCTGTTTTTTTTCCAGTGCATCCAAGACCATATCATAGTGGTCCAGGTTTGGGGAGGCAGGAGGACCGCTCTGAACCCATGTTCCCGGATTTGCAATTGTTGGGGAAACCCAAATGGTTTGCAATCCTGTTTTTTAGAACTCTCTCAAAGATTTTTATGTGGGGCGTTAGAGCTATTGATCTATAGTTCTTAGCTATTGCTTTGCTGCCACCTTTATGGGGGTGGGCTATATCTTTGTTTTTTGTGACTGAATTTACCGTGTTTTTGCTCATTCTCCATAGCATACTTAAGGGTTTCTTGCAGTTCTTAATAACACAGAGTTCCACGAGTCTGGGCCTGGGGCTGAGGCATGGGCAGTTGTCAATGGCTTTCTAGTCTAGTGGAGTTAAATTATGTCAGAAATTTTTGGGATACATTGACAGGGTTTTGCTCATTCATGAAAACATTATTTGGATTTCTGTCTTTAGACTGATTAGTCTCTCTGGCTGAACACAGGTCATATTGAGATTTCAGTATCTCACTCATTTCTTTGTTGTCTTCTGTGTAGGACCTCTTGTTTGAGCGGGGGCCCCATACTAGATGTGGTTTTTTCCTTGTTTTTGGGATATGAAAAGAAATATTTGAATTTTTTCAATTTCATAATGCTTTTTGCTCCTCTTGTCTGTCCTGGATCCTGTAAGAGTCCTTTAACTTAAGCTCAATATTTTCCACTTCCCTGGTTAGCGCTTCCTTCCGTGTTTCAGATAACTAGATTCTTGAGGAGCTCAGTGATGATTCTTCGCCCCTGTAGATGGAGCGTCTCTCTCCAGTTTACTTCTCTTTTTTTTCTTAGGGAATATGCCTTGAACATACTTCAGCCCAAAAACCAAAGGAAGGGGTTTTTTTTAATTTCCCCCCTTTTCAAGGCACCTTTTTTTTTGGTTTAGGGGGGGGGGGCCAAAATTTGGTTCAAAAAATTTTTTAAAGATTTATTTTTTTTTCTTCCCCAAAATGTTTCATTTAGGACATAGTTTTTTCCCAGGATGTTCTTTTGTTGAAGTGAATTTGGTGAATATCCCCATAGCTGTATGCATTTTTTTCTGATCAGGGCCTCTTTTATGTAGTCTGGGCTTTTGATTTGATAAAATTAGTGGTTTTATCATTAATGGTACATGACTTGTGCTGGTAGACAGTGGCAGCTAGAAAAAAGGAGGCGGCGGGGGGGGTTAAGGGAGGGAGAGAAGGCAGTGAGAAGAGGCAGAGAGAGAAAAGGGCGAGAAGGACCTTCTACTCTGTTGGGCTATGGAAGATGGGGGGGGAGGGGGTGAGGGGAAAAAAGCAGGCTCCTGGGGGAAAGGGGAAGGAAGCAGATGTGGAAGGGGAGAAAGGGAAGGGGGGGGGAGGAGGGAGGGGGGGGAGAGAGAGAGAGGACAGGCACGGAGAAGAGAGAAGAGGAGGCGGAGGCAGGGGGGGAAGCAGAGACAGGAAGGGGGGGAGAGGGAGGAGGTGGAGGCAGGGGGAGGGGGGAAAGGGGGCAGAGGCAGGGGGAGGGGGAAGGAGGCAAGGGAGGGGAGGGGAAAGGGGGCAAAAACGGGGGAGGGGATGGAGGCAAACAGGGAGAGGGGGAAGAAGGCGGAGCAGGGGAGGGGGGAAAAGGAAAGAGAAAGGCAGAGCGAGGGGGAGACAAGCAAGGGTGGTAGGGAGGGGAAAAGCAAAAGCGGGTTTACTGCCACTTTAAAAATAAATTTTGTTTAAATTTTTTGGCTCTAACTTAATGGCAGGATGTTAATGAGGTTAGTGTATAGTCTAACCCCCGTTTAAAGTTAATCGTATAGTCTTGCAAAGTTTATAGTTTTAAACCATTTTCCTTCCTCCTCCCTCCTCTTCGTCTGTCTAATTGAATCGGTGTTGGATTCTCACATGCATAATTTGCAAAAACGTTGTAATATATTGTACAGTGGTGAGGTGGCGTTAAATTGAAGCTTTTACACTTATCTGCTAAAGTGAGTTATGTGACGCACCTTACAGATGTGACCTTCACCCGCTTGTAGTCGCTCCGACACTAGTTTTCCATTTTAACCATCTCTAACTTTTATTGAAGTAAAGTTTTTAATGCTAAATTAGTCTAGGGATCTGACGTTCTGGAACTTGAGGGTAAAGACCAAACAAATAGAGTTATGTAATAAATTATAGTGGTTTACATTTGGTCCACTAAACCTTCAACACAAGTTTATACCAACCTTTGGGAATCCTTCAAATATTTTAGATATTCCAGAACTATGGCAATATTAGAGCACGTGTTGATTTAACCAGTAGCTGTACCATCTATTTGTGGTCAGGGTCGAGTCGTACCCTCTGGCCTCAATTTGTGTGTGTGGTGTGTGGGTGTTTTGTGGTGGGTGTGTTTGGTCAGTCAGTCGGGTCAGTGAACACAGTAAGAGAAGATAGTATCAAGTGTTTAACACACTACTACAAGATATCAGAAACACTGACGGAACAAGTGTACAAGTTTTCAAGAGGAAATTAGACAAAATCTCCTCAGATGGATAAACGAGCCAGCGGGCCACTTGCAAAACAACCTAGTTGATCAAGCATGGACCAAACAAGTCTGGTCCCGGGCCGGGCTGCGAGAGTAAGAAAGCCTTGAAAGGTCAAAGATGCAGCTGCTGTTTCGTAACCAAACCTGAAATACAAAGATGGGCAGAAAAGGTTCAAAGGATAGCTGTGTTATCTTCAGCAAGGATAACAAGAGGCCACAGGTGTGCTAAAATATTTACCCGGATACTGGGAAAATTTTCTTTGCGAATGAGAGAGGTAGAAGAATGGAATGAATTGAAAGAGGTAGTAAGCGCTGCAACCATTGTTAATTTTAAAGAAAATAATGAACATGAGTCAAAAAATAGGCAATTAAAAATAGACAAACTGTGAAGAAACATGTTTTTGCATCCATGTGAATTTTTTTATTCTATTTACATTGTGATCTTGTATTTGGTTGTGTTTTTTTCTGTGTGCCAACACTGGGTGATGGTGGTGGAGGGAACAGCAGCAACAGGTGTCGTCATTGTGCGCTCTGTTGCTGTGGAATGGTCGGGATGTAGAGCTGGGGTCTGCTGCATGGGTTATGAAGCACACCTGAAACATTCTTTGCATAAACATAGTCGGAGAAAACGGAAACTACCAGTCCTGAGGGAGGGAGTGTTGGGGATGGAGAAAGGTGTTGGGTGCGTGAGGAAGAGGGGGAGGTCATCTACGTAGAGGTCGTTCCGGGGGGTCAGCGCCCATGGCCCAGTCTTTGACCAGGCCTTGGGTGCATGAGAATGAGGTGTTGGGTGTTTGGATTATGGTGAGGTGTTGGGTGAGTCGGGATGAGGGAGGAGTTGGGTGAGTCAGGATGAGGGGAGGAGTTGGGTGATAGATTACCTGTTACCTGTATGGAAGAGTCTTAGGCCCCTTATACTTGTGTGTTCTTAGTGCTGTTGCACCCCTGCATTTTCAGTGGAGGTGTTTTGCACCTCTGTTAAGCCTCTTGCTTTCATATGGAGTAGTTTCAGTGTGCAGATTTGGGACCAATCCTCCAGAATTTTTCAAGTGAAAATTATGAGGCATCTTTCTCCTAACGTTACAAGGAGAAGTCAGTGGACTTCAAAGGGAAGGGAGAGGAAAAAAAGAGGGTGGAAAGGAAAGGGGAGGAGAGGGAAAATATATGTTCAAGCTATACATAAACCCTAGTACCAATGTACCAGCATTGCAATGTACAGACCGCATGGCAAAAAAGCAGACCGCATCATCATCATGAAAAATCTTTTACGCTTCAGCATAATGTCAGCATATAATTGTTGGTGACTTCAACCAACATCTTAATAATACAGGGAATTTTGATGAATTTCTTGCAGTGTTTGACATAAAATAACTTTGTTGACTTCCCTACTCCATCTCTGGCTCCTCCCTGACCACAACACTGTCTTTACGGTACTGAAGATTCCAACAGATCAAGGTGAAGAAACTCCACCCACAACCTGGCTCTGGAAAAGAGGAAACTGGCTGACCCTTGCTCGAAACTGCCGTCTCCGATTGGAATGCTCTTTTTCCCAAAGGGGACGTTGGTAACCAAGTGAATGCATTCATTGAACATATCCTTAATCTCCAATACAAATATATCCCTCACCGGTGGTATGTGACGAAGCCTTCAGATCAGCCTTGCCGGCTTTCTTTGTCGAGAGGCCGCTACTGATAAGTACAAGAAGGCTTGGGGAAGGTAAAAAAGGCATCCCACTATCTAGAACAGGAACCTGCTTAGGCAAGCCCCCAGACAAATGGAAGTCCAAAAGTGGGCCATCTCTAGATGGGGAAAGGGGACACAAAAAAGGGAAACTGGCATTAGGTGGGGTGGGCTCCAAAATCTGGTGGTCCTTGGACAAGGATCAACAAGGTTATTCACCTGATGACATCATTCCACCTCTAAATCGGCGATTGGGACCGTCTCTATTAGCAGTCAGGAAAAGCAAATTTTTTGCTGGATGGAATTTCCTGACCCAAAAAGGGAACCCTCTTTTCACCCGCAAGAACTGTTAAAGTTGTCAGAGGTGGGAATGAGGCGGGATGAAGTGTATCAATTTCTGGACCATTGCTGAGTAGAGGGAGCCCAAATAGCAACACCTCAATTTTCATCCATCAGCACTGCATAACTCATATAAAGTGAGATACTGAAATCTCAATATGACTTGTTCAGAGCCACTAATATCAAAGATAGACAATCCAAATTTTTTTTTCAGAATGAGCCTCAAAACCCTGCCAATGTATGCCAAATTTCTGAAATAACCCTAACTCCACTAGACTTTGAGAAAGCCATCGACAACATGCTCATGCACTACCCCGGCCCAGACTCATGGAACTCTTGTTTATTAATAATTGCAAGAAACCCCTCTCACGGGGCCTTAAGTATGTTATGGAGAAGAGCAAAAGACACAGGTGAGATTAAACAGCAATAAAAAAACGGATATAGCCCCACTCCATAAAGGGGACAAAAGCATACTAAGAACTATTAAAAATGCTTTAAGTCCCAATCATAAAAAAAACTTTTAAGAGTTCTAAGAAAGGATTGCAAACCACTTGGGCTCCCAAAATTGCACAACCCGGGCAACATGGTTTTGAGCAGGTCGCTCCTGCCTTCCAACTATTGGGCCATTTTTGATATGGTTTGATGCACTGGGAAAAAAAACAAAGCAAATTTGTATCACAGATTTTGAAAAACCTTGACAAGTGGATCATGGTGAAAGCAACAAAATTAAAAGGGAAAAACTGGCAAAGTAGGCAGATGGATCTTCAACTTAACCAATCAACACAAAGAGCAGGGGAAACCGAGTTAAATCGGAAGCTGCCAAGTGAAGAGCTCTGTCCCCCCAAAGGGACAGTAATCGCCCCTATCTTGGTCCTCATTCTCATATCAGACAAAACAAAATGTAAAACCCTACACCGTATCACCTTTGAAAACGATACTAGGGTCTGCATGGGGTGTCATCCATTGGGGACACGGCAAATCTCCAAGAAGATATAAACCAAGTTTTTCAATGGGTAACGGAGAACAATATATTCAATGAAGAAAATTCCAACCCCTGTTAGGAAAACTGGAGAAATAATAATATAGACTGAGTATACTACAAATTTAAATCACACAATAGAGCGAAAAGTAATGAAAAACCCTGGGTGTGGTAATGCGAAGATCTCCCCCAAGGACCACAACAATGCCACTATAAATCTGCGAGGAAATGAAGGATGGATAATGAGAACATTCAAGACAAAGATGCTAACCATTGATGACCCTTTTTTAAATCACTTGTTCTTTTAAGTTGGAATACTGCTGTCCCCAAACATCCTCATTCAAGGAAAGTAAAATTGCAGATCTAGAGAATGTAAAAAGAACCTTTACTGCACGTTAATTTCCCATCAAAAAACTACCCGGGAACGCCTGGAAGCACTTGACTTGATACTGGAGCGCAGGCGAGAAAATATCATAATCTACACCGGGAAGTTTCTGAGTAAATGGCCCCTAATTGCACACAAAAATCCCCATGAAAGAAAAGCCCTGGCAGGCGATGCAACATCCCCCCAGTAAAAATAGGGACTGGTACCCCAAGGAAAACAAAAAAGTGCCCGGGGCCCAAGACGGGTTCAACAGCCCCCCACCAGCCAAAGGGGATTGCCAATAGATTTTTTTGTCTTTTAAGAGGGGGCTGAAAATCCCAAAAATCTGTCAGATCAGCCCGGGGGTTCGTACATTGGGCTACGTACGGCCAGCAGTAACGCCTGATTGATTGGCCCATCCACCAGGAGGCTGGTCGTGGACCCGGCCCGGGTTGATCCCCGGAATGCCCCCAGGAGATAAATGGCCTTTTTTGCAGAAATCAGCAACTATGTATAGTTTTGTCAGTCACTGACAAGATTCTTTAGAAACTCAACAGATGACATCGCTTTTTACTACCATCTGCCCTTTTTTGTGACCATCAGTATGGCTTCAAAAAAAGTCACTTTGTTGCTGATGTGTTGTTAACGCTTCCACTGTGGGGCCCGTCACTGGGTAATCCAGTGACTGACGCCACATAGTGGAGAGGGGTTTAACAGCAGTCATTTGGTGAATCCAGTGACTGATGCCACATAGTGGGGAGGTTTAACACGTCACTGGGTGAATCAGTGACTGACGCCACATAGTGGAAAATTTAACAGCAGATCAGCAATAAAGTGACCCTTTTTTTGAAGCCATACTGTTGTACCCGGGGATAGCTGGGGCTTTGATGATATGGCAAGGGGGCCAGGGAAAAACTGCAACACTAGGGGTCACTGCCTTTGGGCCAAGTTCCTTATTTTACCAACAATGTGATCTCTAAGAGCATTTTCAATGGGGCAGTCAATATGGTCTTGGCACCATGATGGTAATGTGGAGCAGTGGTAAAAAAGAATAGAGTTTTGGGAACCCCCGGGGTGAAATTGATATCCTTGGGGGGAAAATTTTATTCCCGACTTCTGTGTAGTAAATTGCAAAAAAGGCGGCCATGGGCCCCCACTTAGATGTATAGTGGAAACCGGGTTTCAAACGCTTCCGAGCACGAACAAACCACAACCAAAAAGCCAAATTTTTTCATCTGGCCCAAAACACAAATTGGGTGATGAACAAAAAAGCGCGTCAATTTTCACATTACACGCCATTTTTTCGCACTAAAATTTTTCCCCATTTTTGTAATTATGACTGATAAATTGGGATTACAATGCTTTATCAGGGGGCCGAAACAGTTTTTGAGCCAGTACCCGGCTAGGTTTGCCATATAGTTTTTTTGTAAATATTTTGTTTTCTCGGTTGTTTTTTGGGGCATCTTATTGAAACTTGGGAATGTATGATGGCAAGATGTTCTTAATGTACACCAAAAATGAAAAAAACACAATAAATAACGGAGTTCACTGCTCACCCAAAACCCCCTAAAACTCTTGGGACTGGGCAATGTTAGTTTTTCTGTTCAAGGTTTTCAGTGTTATTCAAGGTTTTTACATTTATTTTACTATTCCTTTTTATTCTATGGTAAAATTTAATAGTTTTGTATTAATATTTAGAATTCCCAAAAATATGTTAAGAAAAGGAAAAGGAACTAATGTGACAAAGGGGAACGTTTGTTTTCCCGGGAGCTTTGTCAAGTCGGGTAACGGCGACAAAACTCCTGAAGGGAAAGGCCCAATAAATGTCACTTAGTTACTTGTGTCCTTTTTTTTAATATTTTTATGCATAAAAAACTTAAAAAACAATATTTACATACAGTTTGTGGGGTTGGGAAAGGATTAATCATACTTACAATCCTGTAAATTATTAAAGGGCAGACCAAAACGGGGCGTGACCAGAGGTTCCCACTGTATCTTTTATCTGCTCGACAGTAGAGGCTGCAAGATTAGTTGGGGGACGGTCTCACACCTTGAGTATTCTCCACTTTCTTGGATTGCATTCCCCCCCCCCGCGTCACCACAACTTAACAGAATAGAAAACAGGCCAGACGACTCATCCCCCATCCCAGATGGCCTGATAGATCTGTACCCGCAGAGGCTTTTAAACCCGAGGGGGGTGGGGGGCCCTTTCTGTTATGTACAAATCCAGTGTTGTTAAGGCCCACACTTGGTCCCCTTCGGGGCAGCGAGAAGAGAGCCACACAAAGACGGGGAACAAACCCCAACTACATTGGTTATACCCTTTACAAGAACATCACTTCATCCGATATCATTCCTAGAATGGCCCGAGTCTGGAACATATTCGCACAGCATAATGACATCGATGAAATAGTCAGTTGGTCAAATAAATAGCTGGCCCACAGATGGCTTCAACTTCATCCTATTTCCTATTTGTGTCTCGTAAAAAAAAAAAGGTTTCAAATGAGCTGAGGTAAGTAGTTTGATTGTAAACAAAAGGGAGGAATTCAAAAATAAACCTGTAAAGTGTAAAAACCCTTGTATGGGGAGAGAGTGGGGGGGGGGGATGTTAAATGAGAACTCGTATGGATTGTCTGGTATGGGGGAGGAGAATGGTTAGTGCATGGTGGAGAGAGGGAGGATGTTGGGGGGAAGACAAATAAATGTAAATTTTAAACCACACTCGAGAGGATGAGCTAACTGGTACTAGAAATGTCCCCCGACACTTACCATTAAGAAAATAAAAAGGAAGATGAAAGTTAGAGAATGCCCCCTCCCCAGGAAGATGAAAAATCACGGGACCTTCAAATTCCAGACTTTCTTGAGAACGAGGAGAAACACTTTGAATATTCAAAGTTCACAAAAAATCGGTAATAAATCGAGAGGGAAACCCCAAAAAACTTTTCCATGCCAAACCAGGGGATAAACCACATTTTGTATTGGGCCCCCTTTTTAAAACCGATTGAAGAACTTAAACTGATGACTAAGAATTATAAAAAACCGCATCACAATGCGACTCTTGTGTTCAGTGACTGAAATCCAAAAGAATTTTTTACGAATGGACTCAAAACCTTCCACAGCTTCATAATTTTGACAAACCCTGACCCCCCCTGACTTCGAAACCCAAAGTTTTTCCCATGCACTTGCCCAGGCCAAGACCGTTTAGCTCCGTGTGCATCAAGAACTGAAAAAAAAATACGTTGCCTTTTTCTATGGGGACAGTCATTTAAAACTTCACTTTTTAAAAAACCTACATTCGGAGGTAAAGCAACGTCAAAAAAATAATCAAAATGCTTTGAAATATAATAACAATTTTTGAAAGTGTTAAACCAGGTTGCTAAAGAAATGGATTTCAAGAGTTGCACTACCTGAGGCAACATTGCTTTAAAGTGGGTCGTGTCTTCGTCAACTGCTGAATCATTACGTTTGTTTTGGGATGTACTGGAAGGCAATACAATGCTTAACTTGGACAAAGCTTTTGATAAATTATGATGTAATAGCGCATAAAATGCATGAAAAAACAACTGGAAACTATAGGCAGATATTAAACTTTCTGACAAATCAAAAATAAAACCCCAGAGAGAGGAGTCAGTCAGTATTTAAGTCAAGTAGTAGTCAGTAGTAGTCATTTTAAAGTCTGGGAGTCAGTCAGGTGAGTGGAGTGAGTGAGTAGCTTAAAGCTAGTGAGGAGTCAGTCAGTCAAACCTTGATAAAACCAGACTCCCACAGTAAAAAAACCCAAGTCACAGTACTTTTCCCCAATTCTTTTTCACTCTTATATCTGAATAACACTGTCATCTTCACAGATGATACGGGAATTTGTGGAGGACATCATTGAAAACACAGCAAATTTCCATGCTAATATAACTAGGTCTCCAATGGCTCATAGTAAACAATGATGTTCAGAGAAGATATTTTTTAAGAAATGTAAAAGGCACAGAGTATAAAAAATCGCCTCAGTAAAAAAAAAACTAATTTATGGGCTAAAGAGTGATAATGTTGAAAATCTTACATTTAAGGATCACAACATGTTACTGTCACAACTTCAAGGGAAAAAGAAAGGCTGGATAACTGAGCCTTCTAAACAAGCCCAAACCAATGATAATCGTTTTTGTTATCTTTTGACTGGGAAAATTTTTAATTCTCCAGATTTGTATTTTTTACTTTTTTTTAAGGCAGTGAAAAATAACAAAACTGGGAATGTAAAGAACTGTGCTCTCCTTATAAACTCTAGTCAAAACCTAAATTATTGGGATTCTGGAAGCCCCTTTTAACTGTATTCCTTGGAACATAGGCGAGATGGATCATAATTTGCACCTTGAAAATTCTGGAGGATTGGTCCTAAATCTCCCCGAAAAAATTCCCAACGAGACCGTGTGAGACAGCAGATGGTGAAAAATACCTCCAATGAAAAGCAGTGGTGCAGCGAGTACTTTAAGATAAACAAAAGGAAAAGGGCCCAAAGACTCTTGAACACGTCTTCAAGTGTGACTAGCACCAACAGCATGACAACCGATAACCCTTTTTCGGGGACGGGGGCGCAGGTGCAGGGACTTCCTGAACTGTTTAAAAGTACCCCTTGGGGAAGGTACCTTGATCCCTGAGAGGCTCGTGATCTAAGAAACTGACCTGGGCCCCCTTCCTTGGATCGCGCCCAAATTCTCATTCTGCATGTATCATCCCAACAGGTTTACGCCCCCACCCCAATTTGCAAAATGTCTATAGTATAGGGGGGGAGGGGGGTATCGTTGGGGGCGAGGGAAGAAGAAATGGTGTTGGGGGGGAGGGAGAGGGGTAAAGTGTGAGATTCACTTTTTTTCTTCTTTATCGGCACGCTTGTCTTTTTCTATTTTTGGGGAATTAAAAGCTTTATGCGTATTGTATTTTAATGTTTAGGTTGTTCTCATGCTGGGGGTTTAAGGGAAAATGAGGGTAAAAGGGGGTTGAGGTAGGGAAATGAAGCTGGGGGGGAAAAGGGAAAAAAGATAAGCGGGTACCCTTGAAGGTTACTTGATGATTCAGGGGTCAGTGTTGCTCGGTCCCAGACCTGGTGATGACCTGATCACCTTGACTGATGCACCAATACGCAGTTCGATATCACCATGGCACGGTTGAACAGGTACTACAAACATTCAAACTTGTTCAGTTCTGTTGGAAACCCCTTTTGTATGGTGGGGGGATGTTGAAGTGTCTTGGTCTCTTTGTTTAGTGTCTTATTCTTGGGATCTCTGCTTTTCATTTGGGAAACATTTTACTTTAGTTCCCAGCCTCTTTTTAGTAGGGGTAATATCAGGGGCAAATTTAGACCATCCTCTGGCAGATTTTGTTTTCAAGTGTAAATTGTGTATCTTGCCCATGTTACCGAAAGTGAGTTGGGGGGCTTCGGGGACCAGAGTACTTACTAATTGGCAGACTGGAAAAGGAAAAAATTATTAATTCGAAAAGGCTATAAAAATAGTGATTGAGTGTGCCTACGTGGCGGGGTAAGATCGTGCAATTGAACATTTCTAATGATTTCGTAGGTAAATTATTTTCGGGTTTTACATTCCTGAGCCTAAGTAATTTATATAATAATATTTTTTTATTTCATTAATATCAAATTAGGTTTTTCAAAATTATATTCCCAAAATTGACATCTGGCATCAGTGTGGAGGCAACACGGGGGTAGTATTGGCATCAGTGTTGAGGCAACACTGTGTGGAGTAGTGTGGCATCAGTGTTGAGGCAAAAATGTGTGGGGTAGTTGGCATCAGTGTGGGGCAACACTGGGGGTAGTATGTGGCATCAGTGGAGGCAACACGTGGTATATTGGGGCATCAGTGTGGAAACCTTGTGGTTTAAAGTGTGGAGGCCCTTGTGGTATATTGGCACCCGTTAGGAAAAATTTTATAGTTGGCTCGTGTGGGGAAACTGTGTTAATAGTTGGCATCAGTGTGGAGGCCATGTGTGGTAGTGGGGTTGGACAGGTAGGCAAACTGTGTGGTATATTGGAGGCAAAATGTGTTGAGTGGGGCTCAGTGGGGGAAATGGGGGTAATTGCATCAGTTGGGGGAAATTTTAGTTTGGGGCATCTGGAGGCAAAATTTTATATTCACATTTTGGGGAAACAGGTTATAGTGGGCATCAGTGTGGAGGCAACACGTGGTAGTAGTGTGGCATCAGTGTGGAGGCAACACTGTGTGGTAAGGGGCATCAGTGTGGAGGAAACACTGTGGGTTAGTGGGCATCAGTGGGGGCAAACTGTGTGGTATATGTGGCATCAGTGGGGAGGCAACACTGTGTGGTAGTAGTGTGGAGGCAACACTGTGGGTAGTAGTGTGGCATCAGTTTTGAGGCAAAAATGTGGGTAGTAGTGGGGCATCAGTGTGGAGGCAACACTGTGTGGTAGAGGGCATCATGGAGGCAAACTGTGTGGTAGTAGTGTGATGTTCAAAGGATCACTTAGTTGCACCTTCCCGGGGAGAAAGGGGGGATTTTTTTTTTACTTTAATGCTTTTTCTTTTTAAATTATATCCCCGTGTTTTTTTTTGAAATCTCTAGATTTATTAATTGAAAGAGTTTTTTTTACTATAAAAAAAATTTAAGTTCATAAAAACAATTGGGTTTTTTTATGTAGAATCTTTAATGTAATATTTTTTTTTTTTTCAATTTACCTAAGAATTTTAAGTTGTGTTTCTTTTGATATAAAGCTTTAGTTTGGCCCTATAAATTAAATGAGCTTTTATTTTTAACGATTATCCACGGAACTTTAGATGTATGTATTAAGAATGATACCCGTAGTGTGCAAAAAAAATAAAAAATTTTGAACAATTAGAATAAAAAAAACTGCCAAGGAAAATTCTGAGCCCTTCAGACAGGTGCAGGAGATTGGGTAGGGTTGAGGGGGGGTTTCCTCTATGCAGAGGACCTGCATCACTTCCGGAGGTCACCCGCTTCCGGTCCCCGGGCGTTCTGTTGCTGGCCAGATCGATCAGGCTGTTGGTGCCGCCCCCGCTGACCAACTATATACCACATCCTGGCTGATCAGGAATTAATGTGGGGAAGTCAGGGGTTTAATTTCCCCTGCATGGTGTTGGGTCGGGTCCCTTTCCCTTTTGGGAAATTTTCAGTATATTCATGGTCCCATGATTTAGGGGGTATCTTGCACTGTCTGTTTAAAGGCCTTTTGTTCATGTAGTTATTGAACACAAGGGGCGGGAGATGGTGCAAGATACCCCCTGAAAAAAGGGGAAACAAGAGTACATGAGAGTTAAGTAAGCGCAGAGGGGGAAAAAATTTAGGCAAATAAATATTAAAATTTCTAAAGATTTACAAAATGTTAAAATAAAATTAAAAGTGAAATTTGAGCAGAAAATAGCTGGGGAAAATAACTCAACCATAGCTTCATATTTTGTTGACATTGCCAAAATAATCATAAAGTTACCCCTTTTAAAAGGAAAATAAGGGTACAGACACTTTCATGGCAAACGAAAATAACATTGTTTAAAGGTGAAAAAAAAGCAACTGCTTCGATACGGAGCGAAGGAAGTAGTGGGGCAAACATCAGAACATTGGTATGCTGTTGTTAAATATAGGTGTTAGATATTTACAACACGAACGTTGTATAAAATTTTTTGTCATGTGAAAGAAAACATAAACATTTTAGAAACAGTCAGCCTTTTGAAGGGGGAAGGTTAGGTAAAGTGACTAGGGGCAAAGCTACCACAACGGAAGTAACATGAGGGGTGGATACCTTATATACTTGCTCTCAGTCAAAATTTCTATACGCACAAATTTTTCATGACAAGATAAACAGCTGGGAAATATAGGATATATTTTACGCCTGAATAACGTTAATTATCTAAACTACTGGGAAATTGCAGATCTAGAGAATTACAGAGAACCTCATACCGTGTTAGTTCAGTCAAGCATCTTAATTATTGGCAACGTTTAAAGCCCTTTTTGACCGATACCCCCTGGAACGCAGGCGAGAAAGATGCATCATAATCTACCCCGGGGAAATTTGACCCGTACCCCCTGAAACGGGCGAAAAGGACAAATCTACACCTGGAAACTTGACCCGTCCCCCTTGGAACGAGGCGAGAAAGACATCATAATCTACCCCTGGAAACTTGACCGTACTCCCCCTTTTTGGGGGGGAAAAACGCAGGCGAAAAGATGCATCATAATCTACACCTGAAAACCTAGAGAAATAGCCCCAAACGCACACAAACCCCCCTACAAAAGAAAAAGACTAGACAGATGGTGGAACATATCCCAATGAAAAGCAGGGGTATCATGGACACAGAGAAAAAAAACACGTTTTCCGAGCCTAAGACTGTTCAGCAGCCTCCCCATACATAAGGGAATTACCAAAGACCCCTGGATGTCTCAAGAGGAAACTGACAGATCCCCAAGTCAGTGCCTGATCAGCCGGGTTGTGGTTCGTATGTTGAATTGCGTGGGCCAGTAACAGCCTGGTTGATCATGCCTTGATCCACCAGGAAGCCTGGTCGAGGGCCGGGGCCGGGGGGGTTGAAACCCGGGAAATACAACCAGGTAGACCTAGGGAGCACATCAAAGGGACACTGAATGATTTAGTACAAAAAAAAAAATATGTCTGATAGAAATGCTCGAAAACCTGAAATCCCAAACTACACACTGCCATAATTCTTGTAATTTATATAAACCCAGTAAAAATAGGGGTGCCATAGGCACAAACACCAACATCGTGGTCCAAGAATCCTCCCTTCAAAACCCCTGTGTAAAATACAATACTGGAACTGAGGCAAAGTTTTCAGTAGGAAACCAGACCACTTCCGCAACCAATACCTGAGCATTCATGTTTTAATGGCCACGTAGGCCCGCAGGCCGCGATCAGGGAAAGTTCGTTGATCGAACCAGCAACAGAGGAGCCTGGGGCCCTGCGAGTAGAATGATTAGTGCTACTGGTGTTATTCCAGGCTGTGGTGGCTGTATTAGTGGTGGACTGAAAATTGGGACTGTGGTGATGGTG
>WNWK01038022.1:0-18161 GCA_009830355.1 Cherax destructor | reverse complement strand
AACTTTTTTCACTGTCATGGCGGCGGTGGGCAGACGCCGCATCAACACCGTCTGCATAGACATGGTTACAGGAGAAATTTCAACCTGCTGTGGCGGCTACAGTAATACCTACTATTCTTCGAGATATATACAACATTGATATGGAGGATCTGTATGGAGTGGCACTAAATGGCATGAACAGGATCTTCTGAAGTTGTTACTGGCTGCAGCATATAGACATTGGTAGAGCGACATCAGGACAACGTTACACGTCAATGCGACATTGCAGGTGCGGTAAAGGATGTGTCGCGCACCTACACTGGTAAAGGTCAAGAATGTGCCTTTTGAGGCAGATCAAATGGATGTGGGGCGTGTCTTCACGAGTATGGGACAGTACATCTGGCAACGGCAGGAAAGTGAGTGTGGGACCCTGGAAGGTTTTCCCTGAGGATCTTTCACCTTAAAGATGTCGTTACGGAGAGCCCATTCCATCTTACATCATTATGGCTGAGTTTCGTACGCAAGTATGACGTGACTACGCAGGACAACGGAGGACGTGCAGGATATGTGGGAATTTTGATCATGTAGCAGCGGATTGTTTGCGAGAGGTGCTCAACGAACCGCTGAACGCAAGATCCCACAGAACCACAAGGAAAGTATGAGGGACGGCTGGTGATGAGGACAGCACAAGGACCAGGAGCTGGAGTGAAATAGTGGAGGGTGTGGCAGAACCGTGCCAACCATCGAGCCAACTTTGGAGAGAGAGGTGAATGAAAAGGAGGTTGAGGAAGTACCTGTGATAGAGGAAGGCATGGATGTGCCTCTGGTGGAAAGTGATTCAGGGATTACTGGATGATCCATTACAGGTGTTGCATGTTGGGATAGGGTAGATTTGGTGGAGAGGCACGAGTTGGGATTGACTCGGGGCAGGAGAGTCCTGAGGTGCAGCATTGGTGCGTGAGTGCGTCAATGTGGAGGTGCATCAAGTGATAGTGGGGACATGATGGAGTGAGGGCGGGTCGCGGAAGTGATCTGGCACGGTCAGGACCGTGATGATATCTTGACACCGGCCCAGAGGGCCACGAAACCTTTGGTGGAAGTGAAGAGGTGACAGGGAGGAGTTGGCAAGAGATGATGGTAGGATGCTGCTATGGGCAGCAAAAGTGTGGCAAGGGGTGGAAAAGGAAGGATAATGTCACAGTCCGTGCAGAGGTCGAAAGGTAAACCCACTCATTTATATTCCAGTGTCTAACTATTAATGTTAATGGGTTGAGGGCAGAGGTCAAGCGACGGTGGGTAGAGGAACTTTGAGACGTATGGTGTGCAAGTGGGGTTCCTACAGGAGCACAATTATAGATGTGGACGTGAATTATGTTTGCAGGGATATGAGGTGTATGCAGGGTCTTCAGGGAAATTAAAAGGGGTGTGGCAGTGGTCATTAGCGTCAAGCCCCTTTGTTCTACGAGCGTGGGAGAGAGTGGGGGGGCAGGAGTGGTAAGGGTGGAGGATTGGAGGGTGAAGGTTTGTTTCGTAGGGGTTTATATGCCGGCGGAGGCTTCTCGAAAGTGAAAATGATTTTAAACGATTACATGGTGGGGGCATTGGGAGGTTTGCCGGGCGTGGCAATATTGGGAGGGATTTTAATAGGTAATTAGAAAAAGGATGTGGAACCTAGGGAGCGGGTTGTGAGTTAGGGCGTTGAGGATTTATTGAGTAGTGCAGGTTTAGGGACGTAGTAGGAGGGGTTTTGTGGAGTATACTTTTGTTAGGAAGGGATATGCGGCGCGTTTGGGAGTTACGTAGATAAGTGGTTTAGGCGTATTTGCGGGCAAGGGTGGGGGCAGGAGTGAAGGTGGTTGTAGAGGAGGGTGTGGTAGGGGTTTTGGGGGACAAGGACAGGTTGTGTCTGGAGGGAGAAATAACAGAGGAGAAGGTGTGGGAGGCGGTGAATGGAATGAGTAGGGAAAGGCGCCTGGTATGGATGGTATGGTGAATGAATTTTATAGGGTACATTGGGATGTGTTGAAGGAATGTATGGTGGCCTTGATGAATTGTATGAAGAGTAGGTGTAGAATGGGGAGGGAGCAGGGCATGGGGGTGGTAGTATTAGTTAAGAGTAATCAGGGAAAACATGGTGCAGAATTATAGACCTCTGGTAATGATGAATGCAGATTATAAAATCTTTGCGAAGGTTTTGGGAACAGATTGAAGAGAGTATTGCAGAAGGTGATAGCGGAAGGACAACGAGGATACCAGGTAGGTGTATGATTGAGGACATGAACGCATCAAGGGATTTATCCATACCGCTTTCACTCTGCACGCATCAAACCTCTCATTTGCAAATCCCTCAGTCTTTCTTTCAAACCTCGAATCTCATCCGTCACTGCACTCCTCCACGCTCATAACAACCTTGCAACAACCCTCAAGATACTTTTGTAGACCATACCTCCAGCACACCTCCTCTCGCCCCAGCTTCTGATAATATTCCTAATTCCTATTTTCGCACAGCTCTCCACCATTCCACCAAATCATTATTATCCTCTCCCCTTTGCTCCACAATGACCCCACCACCTCTAAAATCATCCGCCCTACCCATTCCAGTCAATAATCTACCATTCAGCTTCCAATAACTCTGATACCACCTAATCACCCCTTCCCAACTCACATCTGCCAGAACACCCCTATGATCCGAGAATCCCACATCAAAAGTCTGCACCCTCCCTACAACCACCCTCCCGTCACATATACCTATCCAAACGCGCCGCATATCCCTTCCTAACAAAAGTATACTCCACAAAAACCCCCTCCCACTACGTCCCTAAAACCTGCACTACTCAATAAATCCCTCACGCCCCCAACTCACAACCCGCTCCCTAGGTTCCACATCCCTTTTTCTAATTACACTATTAAAATCCCTCCCAATATTGCCACGCCCGGCAAACCTCCCAATGCCCCACCATGTAATCGTTTAAAAATCAATTTTCACTCTTCGAGAAGCCTCCGCGGCATATAAACCCCTACGAAACAAACCTTCACCCCCAATCCCCCTCCACCCTTACCACCCTTCCCCCCACTCTCCTCCACGCTCGTAGAACAAAGGGGCTTGACGTGCTAATGGGGGACAAGGACAGGTTGTGTCTGGAGGAGAAATAACAGAGGAGAAGGTGTGGGAGGCGGTGAATGGAATGAGTAGGGAAAGGCGCCTGGTATGGATGGTATGGTGAATGAATTTTATAGGTACATTGGGATGTGTTGAAGGAATGTATGGTGGCCTTGATGAATTGTATGAAGAGTAGGTGTAGAATGGGGAGGGAGCAGGGCATGGGGGTGGTAGTATTAGTTAAGAGTAATCAGGGAACATGGTGCAGAATTATAGACCTCTGGTAATGATGAATGCAGATTATAAAATCTTTCGAAGGTTTTGGGAACAGATTGAAAGAGTATTGCAGAAGGTGATAGCGGAAGGACAACGAGGGATACCAGGTAGGTGTATGATTGAGGACATGAACGCATCAAGGATTTATAGAGGGCTGGGGAGGAGTATTAGCGTTGGACTGGAAGGGGGCATATGATAGTGTGGAGAGAGGGATGCTGTATGCAATCATGAAACAGGGGTTTGGTGAGGAGGTAGTTAGGTGGGTAGAGACGGTGTATTCGGGGCTACTGTGCGCGTGCAGGTGAATGGGAAAGTGGGAAGGGTGGTACGAATGGATAGGGGTTTGCGACAGGGATGTCCATTAACCCAGATATTGTTCGCGTGCATGCAAGATCCCTTTTACAGGATGATTGTGAAGAATGTGGGGGTGGGTGGGATACAGGGAGGGAGGGAGGAAATGATATAGTGGGGACGTGGACGATACCACGGTGCTGGTGAGAATGGAAGAGGATTGAAGATTGTGAGGGGGCTCTAAGGGTGTTTTGTGCAGCTACGGGTATGAGAATTAATGGGGCGAAATCGCGTTTGTTGGAGGTAGGGCATGGATTGGAGGTAGATTGGCTGAGAGATATGGGTGGATTATTGTGGATAGTCTGAAAATTTGTGGTATTATGTATATGGGTGACAGTATGGAGGCCAGGAGGGTGAACTCTGGGAGGGTGGTGCAACTAGCGCTAGATAGGTTGCGAGTTGGAGGGGGGGATCTTTCCTTGCATCAGAGGGTGATAGCGGTGAACGTGCTGATCTACAGTAGACTGTGGCACGTGGCAGTGGTTTACCCTCTGATGCAGGAGGATGTGAGAGGGTTGGAGGTGAGGGTTTTAAGTACATTTGGGCTTTCGGTAAACACTGGTTGAGGAAGGAGGTGGTTAGGAAGAGAGTGGAGTTAGGGGGGTTGGGGCTTATTTGGGTGGAAAGGAGGTTGATGTGTGTTTGTGAAACGGTGTATGGTGCGGCTGGGAGGCACTGAGGGGGCTACTGTGGGAGCGGTGAAGCGGAGGTGCGCAGATGGTGGGGGTGTATCGTTGGGGACGTGTTGGGATATATTTCGGCATTTGGTGATTGTGAGGAGGTACAAGAAGTGAAGGCTAGTGTTTTGGAGGTCGCGTGTGGGGAAGGATGGGATTGGAGGGGTGGCTGAATACCCTATGTATGATTGGGGATTGATCTGGAGGGGTTTGAAAGGTATGAGGATTAGGGCTGGGGATAGGGAATTAATGTATAGGTTTCTACATGGGGTGGTGGCAGATAAGGCATTGTTATGTCGGATGGGCATTGTTCAAGATGGGTGCTGTAAAAGATGTGGGTCGCAAGAAACAGTGATGCATGCTATATATTTTGTGAGGAACTGGGGGTGGTGAGAGAATGGATAGGCAGGGTGTTGAGGAAAATGGGGGTGGGGGTATTTCAGTACTGAGGGCTATGAGTATGGATATACGAGGGGTGGGTGATTGAGAACGCAGGGGTGGGTGATAGAGAACGCAGGGGTTTATGGTATTTAATGGTGGATTTCGTGTGTGTCCTGGAGACTGAGGGAGCAGGGGTGGGGAAAGGATTAGAGCTATGGGGGCACAATGTATAGGAGTAAATGCAGGAATCGGGTGGTGTATGGGAGTAAATGGGAGTCTGCATTTTCTGATGAGTATAGGAACATGGTTTTGCGGGATGTATTGTAGACGTAGAAGGGGCTTGACGTGGTAGGAGGGTAAGCTCATCCTGGTTAAGGTATGACGAGTGAGCGTGGATTTTTGGATGTGTATTAGGGTGTAGTTCTAGGTGGGGGAGGTGTGTCTGTTGGGTCATAGTGGGAGAGGGGATTTTAATTATCAAGGTAATTTTAGCGGTTGTGGGGAGATAAGGGGTTTAGGGTATGTGTGCATGGAGGGGTTGGGATGACTAATGACGCAGGGGGTGGCTTTTCAATGGGAAGGGTTTTGATTATAGGGTTAATCTTTTTGTAAGGGTTTGAGTGGGTTTACCTGACGGTTTTCTTGGTTGGAAGGCATGGGTCTGGAGTATGAGTATGGGGAGCTTCTCTGTTGGATGATGACGTAGGGAATACAAAATATTAGCCTCATGTATATGTTTGTATCGTTAAACGATCATAAAAAGGGTTTCACATTGTAATTAACATTGTGCGTTGTGTACGCATACGTGAAAAGTATAGTATTTCCTATACGTGTTATTTTTATTGTGGGTACTGTTATGTTTACTTGTATAAAACCTGTGTGTTGGATAATATTACGTCATATAATTGTACCGAGTAAAAACAGTTGTAAGTTAAAGTTTACTGAATGAGGAGTGGTGACGACTATCAGTATAGTGTGTTAGGTTAGATATATTTTTAGTATGATGTATGATATTACCTTGGTCAGAACAACCGGATTTTATAAATGTTCATGTTGTAACTGAGTACATTATCAGTTACGCCTTGTTGCGTATTAACTATATGAATATATGTTGTTTGTTAATATGATGTTCTGACAGGTTTGTTAATGTAGTGGGAGGGAGGGTTACCTTATAAGAGAAGGAAAAGGTACAGGGTTTAGGGCCTGCTTTAGTTTTATGTGTTTGGTAGATATATTTGCATGTAACAAAGATGCACCCTTGTTACAAAGGGTATTGGTTTGTTTCAAGTGTATTTTGGCATTATATATAAGTTATGCTCTTTTATGTATGTCACGTATAAGGTTGTAAGTCATATAGGGTGCACGGGAATAATTGGATGTCATGTATCTAGTGTTGCGGTTTTTGGCATCTACTGGTGTGGCATTTTTCATTGATGTACTACATTGTAGTAAAAATTTTAAATAAAAATTAAAAATTATATGTCACAAGAATACACGATTTCAGTTGAAAAATAAGTTTATTTGAGCTTAAGTTATTCTGTATCAGCTATAATATGGAGTAAAAATATTTGAAAACAACTGAAATGCAATTAGGTGGAGAATTAACATAGCAGCCACCATGTTTTGTAATACTTTGTGAGGTGGGATGCATAGTAAAGTTTGAAAACAGTCGTCAATATTCTTATACAGTATTACTAGTTTCTTGTTAGTTCATTGTGTATTTCATCATTGCACGAAGTAGTATGTCTTATGAAACAGAATCGTTTCATATTTGTATACCAATTCTATGTATCATGTATGTTAAGTTTTTTAAATAAAAAAAATAAAAAAAATTTATATTTGTATACACCGATAGATACATACATCTGTCAATATACACAATGAATTTACTGTAATCTGAAAAATAGGGTATTTAATCCCTATTTTATGTTTAATATATATATATATATATATATATATATATATCATACCGAATAGGTAAAACTTGCGATTTTGGCTTAAATAGTAACGCTCTTCTTGCCGAATAAAACAAGCGAAAATTTGTGTATACAATAATTTCGCAAAAATCATTCTGAACCTAATGAAAAGAATATATTTCATTGTCTTTTTTATTAAATTATTGTAAACTTATCTAAAATATATTTAGT
Source organism: Cherax destructor (assembly GCA_009830355.1). Taxonomy (NCBI): domain Eukaryota; kingdom Metazoa; phylum Arthropoda; class Malacostraca; order Decapoda; family Parastacidae; genus Cherax; species Cherax destructor. Next base: position 11,250 of record WNWK01038022.1, on the reverse strand, counting down.
TGGATTAAGTTAAATTAAATTGCGCTTGTTATAATAGGGTAAGGTAAGTTTACTAAGTATCTTTTGGTACAAAATTATTAATTTTTACATTAACATAAATGAAAAAATATATCTTTAAATGTATAAGAGAAAATTTTAGAAAGGACTTAATTTTTAAATGAGTTCTTGCTAATTGACCAATTTGGAACGATATAGTATGTATATATATATATATATATATATATATATATATATATATATATATATATATTAACCACGAACGAGTGGTATTTAATCAATAACAACACTGCGACTAGCTGAGGATTCGAACCCATGTCGTTTTGGCCCGCCTCATAGTGAGCGAAAATACATGACGCTTAACCCACAGGACCACGCAATCCTACGTGGTCCTGTGGGTTAACGTCATGTGATTTGCATATAATATTGCAAACAGGCCTCCCCAATTATAATGTAATGGATCATAATGATAATTTAATAATTGACGGCTGATTGACATGTGTTTGTACCTGAATTATTATTTTGTTATTTGCTTTGTTTTCAAAATCCCTGCGAACGCAAAAACTATAATAGGATTTACTGAAACCAGACTTATTTTGAGCCCCAGAGTGACATGGGGAGGGAAGGGAAGGGAGTGATGTTTATGATGGGGAGGGAGGGAGATGATGGAGGGAGTAGAGGAAGGGTGAGTGGGAACATGGTGTTAGCACCCTGGTCATATGTAATGATGGAGGACATCTATAACCATGTCTCAGGGAATGTAAACACGTCTAGTGCCTCTCAGGGAATGTAAACACGTCTAGTGCCTCTCATGGAATGTAAACACGTCTAGTGCCTCTCATGGAATGTAAACACGTCTAGTGCCTCTCATGGAATGTAAACACGTCTAGTGCCTCCCTATCATCTATATCTAACGGTTCGTGAAGGTCTATAACTGCCTCTCACGGAGGGTAAACACGTTTAATGCCTCCCTATCATCTATATCTAAGGGTTCGTGAAGGTCTATAACTGCCTCTCAGGGAGAGTAAACACGTTTAATGCCTCCCTATCATCTATATGTAAGGGCTCGTGAGGGTCTATAACTGCCTCTCAGGGAGTGTAAATACGTTTATCAAAATTCGATACATCAGTAGTGTGCTGCTACACTATTCTATATGAAAGTTACCCACTGTATGCGTTGTATCTTTTTTTTTTTTTTTTTTTTTGCCTCTTTGAGGTTCAATTTTTTTTATTATTTTAGTCCAGGGATTCGAACAGTGGACCTCAGTTGTAAGAGTCGCACCTCTCACCACTGGGCTACTGCTGTTGGTATGTTGTATCGTGTACTTGTAGAATTAAATATTTATTATTTTTATTATTATTAGCGGGAACAAAAGCTAGCTTAGTTTCCGTATCATTTTCCATCACACACAATGTCTGATGCCGGTGAAATTCTCTTGATCCAAGGAAATTGAGCTAACTTTCTCATTGAAACAAACCTTTTTTTTTCTCGTTATAACAATCCTTAAGGTTTTAGCGCTTCCGTGATTAAATAAATAATTGTTAAAGAAGGTTTTTCCTGCAAAATGCTTTAATTTCCCCACTATAAACATGTGTGGCTGTATTCGTGGCTCAAGTGGTAGATGGTGTGGGTGGCATCCCGGGCAAAGTGTCAGAATATCTTTGATAGGGTTGGGCTTTGTGATGAAGGGATAGAACCTGACGAAGTGTGGAGTTATATGTGTTAATGAGCTGGAGTTACCGTGGCCACGGTAAACAGATACAAATGCAGTTATACATTCTAATCAAAATTATTATCAATTTTTCTTCTCAAGGTCAGTTTAATAGAAACCTAACCCCCCACCCCCCGCCCACATTCCTTTCCCTTCTCAAAAAATCAATTTTCAGAGAGATAATTAAAAATAACTCGGTATTTTTAATTGCTGAAATGTAATATTGATTCAAATTTAATGGTGACAGATTTCCTCTTTAAAGAATAAATAAAAAAAAAATTATATATCATGGAAATTTGAAAATAGATTGGCCGGGATTTTTTTTAATAACCGCAAGAAAGTGTGATATATGAAGGTGTAATATTATACAGTATATATATATATATATATATATATATATATATATATATATATATATATATTATATATATATATTTAGTACGTGGTTCGACAATTATATTTATTTAGACGGATACATCTCATTGTTTACCTTGTCTTCAGTATTGTCCTTCGTATTGTCCTGCAGTATTGTTTTTCAGTATTGTCCTGCAGTATTTCCTATTGTGCAGATTTCCTCTAATGATAAATAAAGAATATATTCTGGAATATGATTCCGATATTTTTTCCGCAAGTATTGTCCTGCAGTATTGTTCAGTATTTATATTATTTCAGTATTGTCCTAGTATTTACTGCATATTGTTCATATTGTCTATATTGTCCTGCAGTATTGTCATCAGTATTGTCTCAGTATTGTCTCGCAGTATTGTTTCAGTATTGTCCTTCAGTATTGTCCTTCAGTATTGTCCTGCAGTATTGTTCTTCAGTATTGTCCTGCAGTATTGTCCTGCAGTATTGTCCTGCAGTATTGTCCTGCAGTATTGTCCTGCAATTGTCCTGCAGTATTGCCTGCAGTATTGTCCTGCAGTATTGTCCTGCAGTATTGTCCTGCAGTATTGTCTCAGTATTGTCCTGCAGTATTGTCCTGCAGTATTGTCCTGCAGTATTGTCCTGCAGTATTGTCCTGCAGTATTGTCCTGCAGTATTGTCCTGCAGTATTGTCCTGCAGTATTGTCCTGCAGTATTGTCCTGCAGTATTGTCCTGCAGTATTGTCCTGCAGTATTGTCCTGCAGTATTGTCCTGCAGTATTGTCCTGCAGTATTGTCCTGCAGTATTGTCCTGCAGTATTGTCCTGCAGTATTGTCCTGCAGTATTGTCCTGCAGTATTGTCCTGCAGTATTGTCCTGCAGTATTGTCCTGCAGTATTGTCCTGCAGTATTGTCCTGCAGTATTGTCCTGCAGTATTGTCCTGCAGTATTGTCCTGCAGTATTGCCTGCAGTATTGTCCTGCAGTATTGTCCTGCAGTATTGTCCTGCAGTATTGTCCTGCAGTATTGTCCTGCAGTATTGTCCTGCAGTATTGTCCTGCAGTATTGTCCTGCAGTATTGTCCTGCAGTATTGTCCTGCAGTATTGTCCTGCAGTATTGTCCTGCAGTATTGTCCTGCAGTATTGTCCTGCAGTATTGTCCTGCAGTATTGTCCTGCAGTATTGTCCTGCAGATTGTCCTGCAGTATTGTCCTGCAATCCAGTATTGTCCTGCAGTATTGTCCTGCAGTATTGTCCTGCAGTATTGTCCTGCAGTATTGTCCTGCAGTATTGTCCTGCAGTATTGTTACCTGCAGTATTGTCCTGCAGTATGTCCTGCAGATTGTCCTGCAGTATTGTCCTTGCAGTATTGTCCTGCAGTATTTCCTGCAGTATTGTCCTGGCTATGTAATTGTCCTGCAGTATTGTCCTGCAGCATTGTCCTGCAGTATTGTCCTGCAGTATTGTCCTGCAGTATTGTCCTGCAGTATTGTCCTGCAGTATTGTCCTGCAGTATTGTCCTGCAGCATTGTCCTGCAGTATTGTCCTGCAGTATTGTCCTGCAGTATTGTCCTGCAGTATTGTCCTGCAGTATTGTCCTGCAGTATTGTCCTGCAGTATTGTTTACAATTTGCAGAGTCAGCAAGAAATCATTACTCCTTTGTTTTGTCTACCATGGTTGCTACAGGTCCTCTACGCTCCATGTTATGACTTTCTTTTCTTCTTTTTTTTTTTATCTATGTGAATGAGTTTATCAGGTTAAAGTTAATTTCCAGGATTAATCTTATTTACCTTCAAATACTTCGTTTGCCAACACTAGAAACCCCACGTGTTCTTAATCGCTCTTTATTCAACTTGCTCCTCCCTTCCTTCTGTCCGGTCAATTTCTTCCTCCACGTCCCTCCAGTGGGTTGACGAGGAATCTAACACCTCTTTAAAGAGGCTACTTTGTATTTCAAGAATTTTCTTATTTTTGTTCCTCTACTGCATTTTTTCTTTGATCTTTTTTCTTTGACCTCGATTTCCACGGTAACGAACCTGTGACATTATGTTTGTGCGCTAAACCCTTTTATCAGAGAGCTGCAGGTCACTGTGTGTGTGTGTGTGTGTACTCACCTATTTGTACTCACCTATTTGTGGTTTCAGGGTCGATTCATAGCTCCTGGTCCCGCCTCTTCACTGATTGCTACTGATTACACACTGATTGTGTGTGTGTGTGTGTGTGTGTGTAACCATAATACACAATAACACACATACTATACACACAACAGGCACTGTACAGTGTAACAACCAATGTTATGTATATATATATATATATATATATATATATATATATATATATATATATATATATATATATATATATATATATATTGTGTGTGTGTGTGTGTATGTGTGTGTGTAATTATCAATTACACTTCTGCGAGGTGGGAATAATGAATTCCGAGTGAGCGACGATGGCTGGTGTTGGTGATGGCTGGTGTTGGTGATGGCTGGTGTTGGTGATGGCTGGTGTTGGTGATGGCTGGTGTTGGTGATGGCTGGTGTTGGTGATGGCTGGTGTTGGTGATGGCTGGTGTTGGTGATGACTGGTGTTGGTGATGGCTGGTTTGGTGATGGCTGGTGTTGGTGATGGCTGGTGTTGGTGATGGCTGGTAAGTGGTGGGGAATGTACTGTTGGTGAAGGGGGTAAAAGACCATTGAGAAAGTGGAAAATAGAGCTTACAGAACCAAGGCAAAAGCTACTAATCATGGGAGACTTTCAACAAAAGAAAATGACTGAGAGATCTTCAAGTGACACTGATAATGGAGCTCTTTATGTGCCAGCATGTCAAGAACACGGCGAGAGAAAAGGAAACGAGGAAGCATATCTGGACCTGGTCTGTTGTTTGAAAGGCATCAGACATCCAAGAAGACGTCCTGTGAGGTACGTCCTGTGAGGGTGCGTCCTGTGAGTGCGTCCTGTGAGGTACGTCCTGTGAGGTGCGTCCTGTGAGGTGCGTCCTGTGAGGTACGTCCCTGTGAGGTGCTTCAGGGTGCCATGACGAGCACATCCGATCTTTGACTACTTCGTAGAAGTGAATCTGGGGAACAATGCATAAATACAGGAACTGACTGGAACACTACACGAATAACCGACGACGTCTTCGTGGGTTCCTCTCGCCTATGTACGGGTTATTTTATGAAGTGAATCTGGGAAAGAAGACAGAAGAAATGTAAAACCAGACTAGAGGGGGAAAAAAACAAGGTGAGTGTGCCTTCCTGAAGACACTCCATTGAAAATGGGAAATATAAGGCAATATTTCAGGAGATGACGGAGTGCCTAGCTTCAAAATAATGGAAATGAAAGAGGAATACATGCAGACAAAGGCAGAAAAAGCAGCATCAGAGCATGGAAAGTGCACAAAGCAGAAAGCAGAAAAAAGAACAGAGTAGCGAAGGATAAATACCCATGGAAGAGAAGCAAAAATGGGAAGGCAATGAGTACAACGTATTTCATGAAGTGTTTAGCCCTTGTAGGTCATTAAAACTAAGGAATAGTGGAGATTTGATGCCCGTTCAGTAATAACGACCCGGGTTTCCGACCAGTCAGGGCGATGTCTTCAGACTAAAGAGCAAACTGGACACCACAAAAACACTGGAACCTGACATGGCAACACCCAGGGTTCCGAACCGAAGCACAGTGCAAACAGCAATCAAAACTCATTCACCGACCTCAGTTACCTGGAAGCCACCCGAGGTACTGTCCACTCAACCTTCACCGACCTCAGTTACCTGGAAGCCACACCGAGGTACTGTCTCACTCAACCTTCATAAAGTAGACATATGCAACACTGGGTATTTTATTGAGGAAGTTTCCCAACAGTGGCTTCATCGTCCATCAAGGGAATGTGAAGAACAGGAGGAGTGGAGGTTGTCAGCCCTCAATCTTGAGACGATGTTGCACCATCATCTTGAATGAATAACAGCATATGAGCAGAGGAGCTTATATACTTAGACAGGAGAGGTGCAGCAGTTGTAGGAGGTGTCACATTTGTTCAATGTAAGTAGGTCATGCCCAAGGAATAGGCAAGCGAAGAAATCCCTGTATTAAGATACCAAGATGTTGCAGGCAGACAGGATGTGAATGAATGGTTCAAGAACCACTGTCACACTCAACCTTCACCGACCTCAGTTACCTGGAAGCCACCTCGAGGTACTGTCACACTCAACTTCACCGACCTCAGTTACCTGGAAGCCACACCGAGGTACTGTCACACTCAACCTTCACCGACCTCAGTTACCTGGAGCCACACGAGTACTGTCCACTCAACCTTCACCGACCTCAGTTACCTGGAAGCCACTGGGTACTGTCACACTCAACCTTCACCGACCTCAGTTACCTGAAGCCACACCGAGGTACTGTCACACTCAACCTTCACCGACCTCAGTTACCTGGAAGCCACTCCGAGGTACTGTCACACTCAACCTTCACCGACCTCAGTTACCTGGAAGCCACCTCGAGGTACTGTCTCACTCAACCTTCACCGACCTCAGTTACCTGGAAGCCACTCCGAGGTACTGTCTCACTCAACCTTCACCGACCTCAGTTACCTGAAGCCACACGAGGTACTGTCACACTAACCTTCACTGACCTCAGTTACCTGAAGCCACCCGAGGTACTGTCACACTCAACCTTCACCGACCTCAGTTACCTGGAAGCCACACGAGGTACTGTCCACTCAACCTTCACCGACCTCAGTTACCTGAAGCCACACCGAGGTACTGTCTCACTCAACCTTCACCGACCTCAGTTACCGGGAAGCCACTCCGAGGTACTGTCTCACTCAACCTTCACCGACCTCAGTTACCTGGAAGCCACCGAGGTACTGTCTCACTCAACCTTCACCGACCTCAGTTACCTGGAAGCCACTCCGAGGTACTGTCACACTCAACCTTCACCGACCTCAGTTACCTGGAAGCCACTCGAGGTACTGTCCACTCAACCTTCACCGACCTCAGTTACCTGGAAGCCACACCGAGGTACTGTCTCACTCAACCTTCACCGACCTCAGTTGCCTGGAAGCCACTCGAGGTACTGTCCACTCAACCTTCACCGACCTCAGTTACCTGGAAGCCACACCGAGGTACTGTCTCACTCAACCTTCACCGACCTCAGTTGCTCTGGAAGCCACTCCGAGGTACTGTCACACTCAACCTTCACCGACCTCAGTTACCTGGAAGCCACCCGAGGTACTGTCTCACTCAACCTTCACCGACCTCAGTTACCTGGAAGCCACTCCGAGGTACTGTCACACTCAACCTTCACCGACCTCAGTTACCTGGAAGCCACCCGAGGTACTGTCTCACTCAACCTTCACCGACCTCAGTTACCTGGAAGCCACACCGAGGTACTGTCTCACTCAACCTTCACCGACCTCAGTTACCTGGAAGCCACTCGAGGTACTGTCTCCTCAACCTTCACCGACCTCAGTTACCTGGAAGCCACCGAGGTACTGTCTCACTCAACCTTCACCGACCTCAGTTACCTGGAAGCCACACCGAGGTACTGTCTCACTCAACCTTCACCGACCTCAGTTACCTGGAAGCCACCCCGAGGTACTGTCCACTCAACCTTCACCGACCTCAGTTACCTGGAAGCCACACCGAGGTACTGTCACACTCAACCTTCACCGACCTCAGTTACCTGGAAGCCACTCCGAGGTACTGTCACACTCAACCTTCACCGACCTCAGTTACCTGGAAGCCACTCCGAGGTACTGTCACATTCAACCTTCACCGACCTCAGTTACCTGGAAGCCACACGAGGTACTGTCACACTCAACCTTCACCGACCTCAGTTACCTGGAAGCCACACCGAGGTACTGTCTCACTCAACCTTCACCGACCTCAGTTACCTGGAAGCCACTCCGAGGTACTGTCACACTCAACCTTCACCGACCTCAGTTACCTGGAAGCCACACCGAGGTACTGTCTCACTCAACCTTCACCGACCTCAGTTACCTGGAAGCCACTCCGAGGTACTGTCACACTCAACCTTCACCGACCTCAGTTACCTGGAAGCCACTCGAGGTACTGTCACACTCAACCTTCACCGACCTCAGTTACCTGGAAGCCACACCGAGGTACTGTCTCACTCAACCTTCACCGACCTCAGTTACCTGGAAGCCACTCCGAGGTACTGTCACACTCAACCTTCACCGACCTCAGTTACCTGGAAGCCACACCGAGGTACTGTCACACTCAACCTTCACCGACCTCAGTTACCTGGAAGCCACACCGAGGTACTGTCTCACTCAACCTTCACCGACCTCAGTTACCTGGAAGCCACTCCGAAGTACTGTCACACTCAACCTTCACCGACCTCAGTTACCTGGAAGCCACACCGAGGTACTGTCACACTCAACCTTCACCGACCTCAGTTACCTGGAAGCCACACCGAGGTACTGTCTCACTCAACCTTCACCGACCTCAGTTACCTGGAAGCCACTCCGAGGAACTATCTCAGTGCTAAAAAAAAAAAAACTGATGTATATTCTTTTTACGATGAGATGTGGCTTCTAATTGGCACCAAAGAACATTTAATTTTATGAAGCCTTTTTATTCATTCATTTAGAGACTTCTGAGGAAAAATAAATAATTAATTTTATTTTAGGATTCGATTTTTTGGGGGTAATTAAATCATTTTTTTTTTTACACATTTACACTGCAACCTGTTTGTTTACTTTCTGCAAATTGTGTTTACTCTGACATTATCGTATTTTTTTTCTGTATTTTATCTTTTGTTCATATTTTGTTGTAAATGGATTCGAAAGGTAAATTATATTTCCATCTAATTATGTAAAAATTACTTTAATAATAACAGAAGGAAGAGCAAATACATCCGACAACGTGTATCACTCACTACGGCCAGGCTCCAACACTACCGTCAACACTCACTACGGCCAGGCTCCAAACTACCAAGTCAACACTCACTACGGCCAGGCTCCAACACTACCGTCAACACTCACTAGGCACAGGCTCAACACTACCGTCAACACTCACTAAGGCCAGGCTCCAACACTACGTCAACACTCACTAGGCCAGGCTCCAACACTACCGTCAACACTCACTACGGCCAGGCTCCAACACTACCGTCAACACTCACTACGGCCAGGCTCCAACACTACCGTCAACACTCACTACGGCCAGGCTCCAACACTACCGTCAACACTCACTACGGCCAGGCTCCAACACTACCGTCAACACTCACTACGGCCAGGCTCCAACACTACCGTCAACACTCACTACGGCCAGGCTCCAACACTACCGTCAACACTCACTACGGCCAGGCTCCCAACACTACCGTCAACACTCACTAAGGCCAGGCTCCAACACTACCGTCAACACTCACTACGGCCAGGCTCCAACACTACCGTCAACACTCACTACGGCCAGGCTCCAACACTACCGTCAACACTCACTACGGCCAGGCTCCAACACTACCGTCAACACTCACTACGCCCAGGCTCCAACACTACCGTCAACACTCACTACGGCCAGGCTCCAACACTACCGTCAACACTCACTAGCCAGGCTCCAACACTACCGTCAACACTCACTACGGCCAGGCTCCAACACTACGTCAACACTCACTACGGCCAGGCTCCAACACTAGCGTCAACACTCACTACGGCCAGGCTCCAACACTACCGTCAACACTCACTACGGCCAGGCTCAACACTCGTCAACACTCACTAGGCCGGCTCCAACACTACCGTCAACACTCACTACGGCCAGGCTCCAACACTACGTCACACTCACTACGGCCAGGCTCCAACACTACCGTCAACACTCACTACGGCCAGGCTCCAACACTACCGTCAACACTCACTACGGCCAGGCTCAACACTACGTCAACACTCACTACGGCCAGGCTCCAACACTACGTCAACACTCACTACGGCCAGGCTCCAACACTACCGTCAACACTCACTACGGCCAGGCTCCAACACTACCGTCAACACTCACTACGGCCAGGCTCCAACACTACCGTCAACACTCACTACGGCCAGGCTCCAACACTACCGTCAACACTCACTACGGCCAGGCTCCAACACTACCGTCAACACTCACTACGGCCAGGCTCCAACACTACCGTCAACACTCACTACGGCCAGGCTCCAACACTACCGTCAACACTCACTACAGGCCAGGCTCCAACACTACCGTCAACACTCACTACGGCCAGGCTCCAACACTACCGTCAACACTCACTACGGCCAGGCTCCAACACTAGCGTCAACACTCACTACGGCCAGGCTCCAACACTACGTCAACACTCACTACGGCCAGGCTCCACACTACACAGTCAACACTCACTACGGCCAGGCTCCAACACTAGCCGTCAACACTCACTACGGCCAGGCTCCAACACTACGTCAACACTCACTACGGCCAGGCTCCAACACTACCGTCAACACTCACTACGGCCAGGCTCCACACTACCGTCAACACTCACTACGGCCAGGCTCCAACACTACCGTCAACACTCACTACGGCCAGGCTCCAACACTACCGTCAACACTCACTGGCCAGGCTCCAACACTACCGTCAACACTCACTACGGCCAGGCTCCAACACTACCGTCAACACTACTACGGCCAGGCTCCAACACTACCGTCAACACTCACTACGGCCAGGCTCCAACACTACGTCAACACTCACTACGGCCAGGCTCCAACACTACGTCAATCACTCACTCGGCCGAGGCTCAACACTGCTGTCAACACTACTACGGCCAGGCTCCAACACTAGGTCAACATTCACTACGGCCAGGCTCCATCACTAGCGTCAACATTCATAGGCCAGGCTCCAACACTAGCGTCAACATTCCCCCCCAAATTCCCCCCAACACTGTTTTAACCCCCCCTTTACCCCACATCCAAACTAAGTAAAAAAGGCTAGAAGGCCACTTTATACAAAATATCCCACATAAGCCAGTGAAGAAGTAGTGGTGGAGTAGTAATAGTAGTAGTAAAAAATAGTAGTAGTGGGTAGTAAAAATGTAGTACTGAAGCAGTAGGTTTTATAATAAAACTAATACATCGGCAGTGTGCTGCTATTTTTTTTTACACGATGCGATGATTACATAGTGAGAACAAAAATTTGCTATGTTCCCTTTTTTATTCCATCA
>WNWK01038021.1:0-18162 GCA_009830355.1 Cherax destructor | reverse complement strand
TATTGGAGGGTTTTGGTTTGATTGAGAGGTCGGATATGTATTGTGGGAGGAACAAATTTTTTTCAGCCCCGGGGTTTTTTGTGGCTTTTTTGTTTTTTATTGGGGGAACGGGAACGTCGTTTATCGCGGTGGAAAATGTTTATATTTTTTTGTTTTTAATAATCTAATGTGGGCAAATGAAAATGTGGGGAAATTTTTAACGTGTCCATTGGTAATTTGATGTTTTTGGGAAAATGTATTTTTTTGTAGTCTTGCCCCTTTTTCAAAAAAAAAAAAAAAAAATTAAACACCACCACCACCTTGTTCATCAGCCTTACACTCGCTTTCAGAATTTGGGGACAATTTTGCTATTGGTATGCTCTACACATCTTTTTTTGTGCTGCTCAAGTTGTTGTTCAGAGAAATTTTTCTCCATAGTCCATGTGGGACTTCAGGTTGTATACCCCCGAGCAAGACTAGGAACATCTGGGGGGTGAAGCCCCGGTCAGCTGAGTTGGGGGCCGTCAGCTGCCACCCAGACTGGCATTGACAGCAGACGGATGGAGTCTGTTGATGTGTTTCCCAGGTGAAGTGCTCAACCTCATTGTCTGGGGCGGGCATGAGCCAGTATTCAGACTCCAGGTATCTGGGGGGCCTGGGAGGTCAAAATTGGGGGGGCAGGGTGAGGTGCGGTTGGCTGCGATGGGGGCAGCCCCACTGCTCATGAGCTACTGTGACCCTGAAGTCTTCAATTGATACATCGCTTAGCAACAGTCTGGGCTGTTTGGTAAATCATAACACCTTTCAGAAGAATGAGCATTGCCAAAATGCACACCGTGTGTTAGGGGTTTTCCCCGGCAACGTCCCCCCCGTTGACATTTATAACATCGACGGAGGGGGTTTGTACAATGCAATGTTATAGCGCCTGTTGGGGCAGCACGAGTGAATATAGCGTGGCAGTCCCCCGGGGGTCCATCAGCTAATATCAGATCGTTGGGAAGTCGACGAGGGCTTGCAACTTGCTCTGACACCAAAATTAGGGTTCAAGTGCTTGTTTACGTTGTATATGACAATGAGCACTTTTGGTGCCCAGGTGGGGCAGCTCGGAGTTTGATATTGGCATATTCTTTAAAGGGGAACTTTGTCTATAAATGTTGAATCATTAGGCACAAAAGTGTTATTCCCCATCATGGAGAAACTTGATAGTTTTTTTGGGTTTTTCACTAGTTTAAAAACCAATTACCTTTTCCCCTTGATCAGGTTTTTAGGAAAACAACCTGAAGCTTTTGGGGGGGGACCCCCGTATTGTTGCAGCAAACTTTCTGAAGCCTCGTTCCTTTTTGAGAGTGTTTGTAAGGTTTTTTCAAATCTGCCTTTACCATCATTTCGTCATCAAGACCATCAACATACTCATAGCTGACAGCAGTTTCACACTGGCGATGGGCGGTGTATAGGGGGGTCAAGGGGCATTGTCACGATTTGCCAAGTATTTAACATCGCGAAGTTACCTTCAATAGTTAAAGAATCCCCGTTTATCGGCTTGGAAATATTGTTGATAACCATTATACTCTGAATCTAAACTGTTTCCCTTTTAAAATTTTTAATGAAATTGTTAAAAACGGAATCGTTGGTTTCAGAGGAAATACTAGGAATGCCTTTTTGAGGGGTTTAAACCAGCGTTGATGGGCAATTAGGGGTTTTATTTATTTGAACTAGTAAATATTAAATTTATTTTATAAATCTGGTTTAGATGTAATAACAAGTGACCGCCTCTTGCTAGGCGTCAAGTGTTGCTCTATCTCACATGCTTTTTTTGTGTTAATTTGGCTTAGTAAATGCTAATTTTTAAAAATTTTGTTGATTTTTTTTTTTTTCAAGGGGATTTTAGAAAATTTCATTAAAACAACTGAAAAAAAAAAGAAAAATTTAAAAAATTTTTTAAAAAGTTTTTTTTTTTTTGGGTTTTGTTTTAATGAAATTTTCTAAAAATTTAAAAAACTATTTGATAAAAAAAACTACAAAAATTTTTTTCATGTTTTTTTAGTGTTTTAAACTGTACAAGTTGATGAAGGGAACATTAGTCTTCCATTAACTTCCTGCAAGACTTGTGGATATAACTTCAGAACGCCTTATTCGATCGCCTTCAACTGTTACTAGGTGAAGGGTCGTGCAACAGTTGACAAGTGCAGGTCTCCTCTGCTCAATTTTATATAGACAATTCCTGAAATTGGTTTCTGTGAGATAATTTTAAAGCCTCCTCTGATCTATTTCAGAATTTTAACACTGGCGTATTCTACTTAGAAGAAGGTTGTTGTTGTTGTTAATGGTGCGTAGGAACTATTCTGCCACTATTAGTCTGAAAATAGTATAGTATTATTTTATATTATTTCGCCTTGATGCAGTTAAGGAGCTCTTGATCCAAGAAACTGGACTTAATTTTCCCCTTCCCTTTGGGATCGAATCGGAATACCTCGTTTTCTGCAGGTGCTGTATAACCCTACTGGTCTTGCACTTTCTCCTGATTAAAATAAAAAATTGAACGACAAGGTCCTGGATGCACTGGGAAGACAACAGAATGCAGATGTTATATACACAGACATTGCAAAGCCTTTGACCATGGTGTAATAGACACAAAATGCGTGATAAAAGAATAACTGGAAAAGTTGGAGATGGATCTAAATTTCCTAACAAATAGAACACGAAGAGTAATAGTCAACAGAGTAAAGTCTGAAGGGGCTACGGTGAAAAGCCTGTTCCACAAGGCACAGTGCTCCCCCATCTTGTTCCCCATCCCATATCGGACATAGACAGGATATAACCCACAGTGCCGTGTCTTCCTTTGCAGATGACACCTGAATCTGCATGACAGTGTCCACCATTGAAGACACTGCAAGACTCCAAGCAGACATCATCCAAACTTTAAATGGGCTGCAAAAAACAACATGAAGTTCAATGATGAGAAATTTCAATTTCTCCGATATGGAAAACGTGAGGAAATTAAAATTTCAAAGGAGAATAAAACAAATTCCAACCACAATAGAGGAAAAACTAATGTCAAAGACCTGGGAGTGATCATGTCAGAGGATCTCAACTTCAAGGACCATAACACTGTAGCAATCGCATCTCTGAAAATGGCAGGATGGATAATGAGAACCTTCAAACCAGGGATACCAAGCCCATGATGACACTTTTCAGGTCGTTTGTTCTACTAGGCTGGAATTTTCCACACTAACTGCACCTTTCAAGGCAGGTGAAATTACGACCTAGAAAAGGGCCGAGAACCTTCACGGCACGCATAACTGCGATAAACCCTCAAAAGTTCCTAAAGTTCCTAAACCTGTACCCCCTGGGAACGCAGGGGGGAGAGATGGTTATTATATACATTTGGGAAAATCCTAGAGGGATTAGTACCAAACTTGCCCCGAGTGTCACCCCTGAAAGCAAAAGACTCGGCAGACGATGCAACATCCCCCAATGAAAGCAGGGGTGCCACTAGCACGTTGAGAGACAACACAATAAGTGTCAGGGGCCCAAGACTGTTCAACTGCCTCCCAGCATACATAAGGGGGATTGCAATAGACCCTGGCTGTCTTAAGAAGCACTGGACAGGCCCCTTTAAAGTCGATTGTCGGTACCTGACCAGCCAGGCTGTGGTTCGTACGTTGACGCGTGCGGCCAGCAGTAACAGCCTGGTTGATCAGGCCCTGATCCACCATGAGGCTTGGCAGAGCAGGCCGGGGGGGCGCTGACCCCGAACTCTCTCCAGGTAAACTCCAGGTTAATGACTGATTCATCATATAAAATGGATGGAAGGTTGTGTGGATAATTTCTTTCGTTAGCATCAAGAAGGTGCTCGACCATATACACTCTTATCTGAAATAAGATCGTGCATAATAAACTTAATTGAAGAAAGCTTGATGCCTGAGTAATTTATACACTACTACTGACGACACAGATGATGTAGGCATACATTAGTGATTGCTTATGTACACGTCTGAGGGGTACAGTGACCCTAGGGATGTACCCCAACATATGTGGCTCAGTATTTTACAGTGTCAAGGGACAGATAACTTAACCGTTTAGTGCGTCTCTAATGTCTATGTTTATTGTGTTGACGCAGAGGAGTTAATTTTAAGAACAAAGAATGGTAATGTGTATGTGGGTGTAGGTGCGGGTAGGTGTGTGTGTGTGTACTCACCTAGTTGTACTCACCTAGTTGTGGTTGCAGGGGTCGTCACAGCCCCCGGCCCGCCTCCCCACCCGCACTCGGTCACTCTACCCGATCCATGAGCTTTATCATACCCTCCAAAGCTATGTATGGATCCTCCCTTTGGTATGTGGAGAGAGAACCCATGTGTGGTGGTGACACAAGGTAAATAAATATATACACAAAGCCTTTCCCCACTTCCTTCCTCTTCCTTCTGTTTCCTGTATATAATTCTTTGCTACTACCCGGGAATATAGATATATTTTCTAAAATCCATTTACTCCTGTGTATAGGCCGGTTATCTTGAAAATGGCACTTTGGATAGTAACCTCCAGATCTAGGAGGAAACATTTGAAGCTGCCAGAGCTGTTGAGCCTTTAATAGAATACTTGATCTTATCCTCGTTTCCCTACCCAAGTCTTCCAGCTCAGGCTGACACATGTCAACATTGTGTACGTTAGTTACCATTTTGTCCTAGGCACATGTCGATTAGAACTAGGCCTGGCGTGACCCATCATGTGTGATGGAATATAACAGGGAAACACCTTCTGTTCCCTAAGGTATATATTTACAAGAATAGGGTAACAACACACTGCTGGTGTATTTAATTTTCTTAACTATAAAACCAAAATGGTAGACAAGGTCTCAGTTACCCGGATACTCTAGGTGTTTCCCCTGACTCACCTTCCTCACTCAACCAGGGGAAGCTGCGTACACGCACGCACATACATGATAATCATGCGCGCACGCACATACATGCATGTACCATGCGCGCACGCACACCACCAACCTAGTGACACTGAGGATAAAGGAACAGGGACAAAATGTTTCAGAGATGGGGAAAAAGGAACAAATGTCACAAGTGTCTTGCAGGCACGGACAGGCACCTCAAGTCGGTACCTGATCAGCCGGGCTGTGGTTCGTACGTTGGACTGCGTGCGGCCAGCAGTAACAGCCTGGTTGATCAGGCTCTGGTCCAACAGGAGGCCTGGTCACAGACCGCCTGGGGCTTTGACCCTGGAATTCTTCCAGGTAGACTCCAGGTAGACTGAAGTTGACAACTAGGGGGAGTCAGAGGGAGTCCAGGATTTTCGTGTGCAGATTAGGACTAGTCCCTCTAGGATTTTTCATGTATCTTCTCACCTGCGTTCAGAGAGTACAAATTAAGGACTTCAGAAGGGACTTCCCAGTAATTTAGGTTCTTTATCGCGCTTATACGTGCCCTGAAAGTTTCTGTATATTCTCCAGGTCCAAAATTCGCCTCGCCTTGAAAAAGGGCCGTTAGTGTACAGCAATATTCCAGCCTAGAGAGAACAAGCGATTTGAAGGGAATCACCATGGGCTTGACATCCCTAGTTTTAAAGGGTTTCCCATTATCCATACAACCCTTTTTCCCCAGCAGATGTGGAGATATATTGTTGTGGTACATATACAGAGTTGTCAGCAAGTGGAACTATCTGGGGGAAGTGGTAGAGGCAGAATCCATACATAGTTTTAAGAAGAGGTACGACAAGGCTATTTTAACCGGAAGAGAGTGGACCTAGTAGCGATCAGAAAAGGGGCGGGGCCACGAGCTGTGCCCTGACCCCTGAAAACCATAAAAGGTGAGTACATATAGATGAGTACACACACACACACGACAGATTAATCAGGAACGAGAGTGTTGGGTGTCCTAGACTAAGACGACATTCAACAGAGAATACAAAAAAAGAGCTGCAAGACGATCGGGATATTGGACTTTAATACACCAGATGACAATTTATGAGAATCAGCAAAGAAGGAAGAAGACAGAACCAGAACCGGCGAAAAAGGGCAGAAACTACAACCCCAGAAAAAAAAATCTAAATCACCTTCTGGTAAATTTGTCACTAAACATACCAATGAATTAGGTATAAGATAAGATTTGTTGGATTTTTAACCCTAGGGGTTTGCTACCCAGGGTAACCCAATAAAGTCAGTGCGACATCGAGGACTGTCTGTCATATTTCCACTGGGTCCTTTAATCTTGTCCCCCAGGATGCGACCCACACCAGTCGACTAACACCCAGGTTCCTACTTGCTGCTAAGTGAACAGGGACAGCAGGTGTAATGAACATGCCCAGTGTATCCACCGGGACCGGGGACTGAATCACGGACACCCAGTGTGTGGAGGTGAGAGCTTGGGCCCAAACCGAGCCAGGGGCACAGTGGCATCCTGTAACAGGGAAAGGGAGCTGACACAGACTGTATTTTCCAGAGGCCGGGATGTAAATAATATTTTGCAGGTTAAATAGTATCATGTCGAGTAATGGCAACAGCCTCACTGCCTGCTGGAGGAAATTATACTGGGAGTATAAAAGACAAAATACTTGCCTAGTATAGGAAAGCTATTTTTATTTAGGTAATAGGGAATATTAGGAACACAGACACTACTAAATGGTACCTGACAGCAAAGATATAATACATACCAGCAAGGAGTGATCAAGAAAGTAATCCAATAAAGTTATGAACACAAACATATACCAGAAGTTGTTTTTCGTACCAAATATTCCCACCATCAAAATTATATACACCATTTACAGTATGTACAATAAACGTAGCAGATACTGCACTATGGTAATGTAAAGAGAGATAGAGAGAGAGAGAGAGAGAGAGAGAGAGAGAGAGAGAGAGAGAGAGAGAGAGAGGGGAGAGAGGGGAGAGAGAGAGAGAGAGAGAGAGAGAGAGAGAGAGAGACTTTAAGGATTACAGGGGGTACATAATGGGTCCAGGGACTGGACCGCAAAGTTTTGATAACTGAACAAGTTAAAAGGTAATGAACTATTTGCATGTTTATACCTGGTGACAATCGCAATGGGTTTTTTATGCAAACATTAATTAGGTCACACACACACAAAAGGGATGCATCAAGTGCTAGAGGGCATACACAAACTGAGGAGGGGGTGAAGCAGTTACTCAGTGACCTTGATCCCAAAAAAAGGCGAGGGGCCCGGGACAATATCTCCCGGGGTTTTTTTGGGAAGGAGCTGAGGTACTGAGTGTGCCACTTACCATAATATTCAACACATCCCTTAAAAAGGGGGAGTACCTGAGGTATGGAAAAAGGGCCCAAAAGTAGTCCCCATCTTTAAAAAAGGAGACAGAAAAAAGGCACTAAACTATAGACCGGGTGTCACTTACTGTATAGTGTGCAAAGTCCTGGAAAAAATCATCGGGAAAAAAGAATGGTGGGGCACCTCGAGCTGAACAGGAAAATAAAACCGGGGCAGCACGGTTTCCCGGGGAAGGCAAACCTTTTAACAAACCCCAGAGTTCAATGATAAAGTAACAGAGGTAAGGCAAGAGAGAGAAGGGTTTTTATTGCTTTTTCCCCGGGCTGCAGGAAGGCCTCGACAAATTCCCCTCACATGAGATTAGTAAAGAAGTTAAAGAACAAGCATGTATAACAGGAAGGGCATTGAATGGATCGGGGAATACCTCACGGGGAGGAAACAACGGGTCATGGTGGTGATGAGGTATCACAGTGGGCGCCGGAGAGCGGGACCGGGGGGCGTCCTAGGACCAGTGTTTTCTTGGTTTTGTAAACGACAGGACGGAGGGGAAGACCCAGAAGTGTCTTTTGTTCGCAGATGATGTGAAATTAATGAGGAGAATCACATCGGAAGAGGACCAAGCAGGACTTCAAACAGACCTGGACAAGCTTGACATCTGGTCTAGCAACTGGCTTTTTGAATTCAATCCCACCAAATGCAAAGTCATGAAGATCGGAGAAGGACAAAGAAGCCCGGGCTGGAACGGGGAAAGGAAAAAAACCGGGGGGCCCCTAGGGGTTGGGACAAGGGCCCTAAACCAAAACCCTTCCCGGCCAAAAGGGAAAAGAAAAAAACCCCTTGGGGGTAAAAAAGGGTAAATTTAAACGCCAAAAAGGGTTTAAAAAAACCCGGGGGCCCTTCCCCCCGGAGGCCAAAAAACCAGAAACGGGCACAATGGGGCGGAAACCAAGTTTGGGGTTCCAAAAAGGGAAATTTTTAAGGAAGCATTTTTGGGGGGCCCAACAAAATAGAAAGGAATTTGAAAAGGTCAAGAGAAAGAAAAGGGGGAAATAAAAAGGGTTTTGGACGGGGGAGTTAAAGGGGTTTTCCAAAAAAAAAAGGGGGGGAAAAAGGGGGCCCAACAACACGGAGGGGGGCCAGGGAGCTAAAAGCAAAAAAACCCGGGGGAACCACAATTAGGGGACAATTTAGGGGGGGAACACAAAACAAGGGGAAAAAACCAAAGCTGAAGACCAAATAAAGGGGGGTTTTGGGGAAGCATTTTTCCGGACTGCGGGAAAGGGGTTTCAGAAAAGTTTACAGGAAATTATTTTAAAAAGGGGTTGGGAAAAACCAAGCGGGGAAAAGAAAACCCGAAGGGACAGGAAAACCCCAAAAGGGGGAAAAATTCCCCCGGGAAACCGGGGGGTTTTGGGTGGGGAAAAAAATCAAAAAAGGGGGCGCTCGACGAGGTGTACCGCGGGGGTCAGTCCTAGGACCAGTGTTATTCCTGGTATATGTAAAGACATGACGGAGGGGATAAAACCAGAAGTTTTCTATTCGCGGATGATGGAAAATAATGAGGAGAACAAAAAGGGAAAAAGGCCCAAAGGCGGGGCTGCAAACAGACCTGGACAAGCTCGACATCTGGTCTAGCAGTTGGTTTCCCCGAATTCAATCCTCCAAATGCAAAGTCATGAGGATCGGGGAAGGGCAAAGAAGACCGCTGACAGAGTTTTTGGGGGAAAAAGGGCCCACAAACCCGGCAAAGAAGAAAGCCCTTTGGGAGTGAGTATAACGCCAGCACGTTCCGGGGGAAAATTTTAACCAGATAACGCGGCATATGGGGCTGGAAAACCCTTTTTAGATTAGCGTTCCTTTACCTTAACAAGGAATCTTTCAAGACTTATACCGGGGGAAAATCAGGCCCATACTAGAATATGCAGCACCAGTCTGGAACCCACACCTGGCAAGCACGAAGGAAACTAGAGAAAGTGCAAAGGTTTGGACAAGGTTAGTTCCACAACTCAGGGGGCTGTCTTATGAAGAAAGGTTGAGGGAAATAGGACTAACAACACTGAGGAAAGAAGGGTCAGAGGAGACATGATAACGACATACAAAATACTGGGGAATTGACAAGGTAGACAGTGACAGGATGTTCCCGAAAGGGAACACAGAAACAAGGGACACAACTGAAGCTGAAGACTCAGATGAGTCAAAGGGATGTTAGGAAGCATTTCTTCAGCCACAGAGAAAAGGGGAAATGGAATAGTCTAGAGAAAGATATAGTGGGGGCAGGAACCATACATAGTTTTAAGACAAGGTATGATACACAACAACCCGCACATATAAAAGAGGTATGATAAAGCTCATGGGAAACAGGGAGAGCAGAGACCCAGTAGCGGACAGCGAAGAGGCGTGGCCAGAGCTGAGTCTCGACCCCTGCAAACCACAATTAGGTGAGTACATACATATATACTACATATATACATACATACATATATACATACATATATACATACATACATATATACATACATACATATATACATACATATATACATACATACATACATACATATATACATACATACAAGTGAATTAGTGTTAATAAACATTGTGCAGCTCCAACCTGTAAATCTATGTATGTCTGACATGTAATAAGATAGTATGAAGGGCGGTGTTGGTTGGTCATCTGGGCTTCCTTCCTGGTGGTGGTTCCTCCTGGGAGGGCGGTGGGGATTCTTGCCCTTGGTGGCCCTTTTTCCGGGGTGGGGTGGAGGTGTTTCCTTCCTGGGGGGTCAGGCTCCGGGGGGTTTTTATTCTCCGGGGATGGGTGGCCTGGCCCCGGAAATGGGTAGCTGCCTAGTGCTGCCATCTGGCTGACGCCATCTTGCTCAAGCTGGTGTTTGTGAGCTTATATTTATAAGAGGTAAGGTGCTGTAAGATATTTGAATCATTTGAGAGTTGTATAGCTGGAAGAGGATCAAATCCCTTCGTGAGGTTGCATGAACATGTCTCTATAGAGCTCATGTGAGAGGAAATGTATAAGATGAGTGATAAAGGTAATGCTGCAAGTTTTCATGAGATATACGCAGATGATCTACATGATAGCGTAAAATATATACGTCACTCAAACTGATGATGCACAATATTTAAATAATTTCAATGATTTCATTTATAACTTAATATTACTCTTGTGTGATGAAAAAAACTAGCTTTTCATAGATGTAGTTTACCATAAATAATAAAAGCCTGTTTTTGCTTCATAGTTAATTTAACATAGAACTTTATTATAAAATTTAGTACACATATTTATATTAGGAAATAAAATTTTGTTTGATGAGTTTAATGTTGGTGGATGAATTTAGACACTATCATATACCTTTATACACGTTGAAGAACTTAAGGTATTATCAAAATTACAGTCAAAAGAAGTGCCTTGATGCCGGCGAGTAGCTCTTGATCCAAGGCGCTGATGACCCTCTGGTTTAACTTCCATGATAATAAAGGCCAATACAAATAAAACACTGACCTTATTAGGTTATCTCAAAAATTTACCAAAATAATATAAAAAAAACTCAAAATTATGTATTAGGCCTGCATAAAAATTGACTTTCAGCGTTCTGATATATATTTTCTGTTAACAAAAGTGAAGAACTATTCAGTATTCACCCCTTTAATTGAACTTTATTTTTAATAGAGAGTAAATGCAACGGGAATGGGAGACAATGAGGTTCAATCAAAAAAAAGGAGGTTCTTGAATTAAGATCCCCTGACTTGCATCAAGGCACCTTCCAAAGACCCTAGTGGAAATAAACCAAGGACCCCACTATAAATAAGTCACTGCCTTTGGGTTTTTTGGGGAGGGTTATCCTAGGTAATTTACTATGCATGATAATTGTATTTGTGTGTAGTTGTACCTAATTAAACTTCCCTTTAATTCCTTGAGCATAAGGGATGACCAAATTGGTGACATAATAATTATGAAAATCATAATGAATTAACTTAGGTTGGCTGCCTTAGCAATTTACTCTTAAATTTAAATCAGCTCAATAATATACCTTATAACTCAGGTATAACAAATGAATTTAGTAACAGTACCAAGATCAGTAGTATGTACTTTACTCTTGGGAGTACATATTATGTAAATTTTCGAGTATTAAGTGCATTATCCAAGAGATATATACTGTATATTTGAAAATAAAATATAAAAATATTTTTAATGACCATACAAACAGTTATAGTAGTTAGATTTACTTATTATTTAGATCGTTTTAGTTATCAGTTTGGGAACAGAGCTACAAATGTTCCACTTAACATAATGATAAATGGATCACTTGTCACAAAACTCACAGAGGGAAAATTTTATTAATCCACCTTGACAGAGGCCTCAAATTTCAGACACATATAAAAATTTCCAAGAAAGTCTCAAGACCGGGGAAAAATACTAGATAAGGTACAGTTCCACATCCAGCTCTCCTTACCCATACTCACTCATTTACCCCTATCTCACCTATGGAATCTGTGCATGGGGCCAACAACAATAACTCATCTCAGAGCATTAATAACAAGCAAAAGGCTGCAGTCAGAATTATAACAAATTCCCACCCAGACAACATACTCCACCAATATTCAAAAGTCTAAACTTACCATACAAGACATCCATAATTTTTACTGTGCCTGTTACATACATAGAACTTTAAAACCCTAATATTAAACCCACCACTCAAACTTCCCCTTTACCAACCTTAACAGGACACATGACCATAACACAAGGCACATATCCCCTTTTGATTTTCCCCATCCATCTCACACTATGCAAAAAATCAATGCACATTAAAGGCCCAAAATTTGGAATTATTACCTGTGATTACCAAAGAAACCCCCGTATGTACATCAATTCAAAACTCTGCTGAAAACCACCTACTCACCCAAACTAAATAAAAATACGTACTTAACATTACATACCTACAAAGTTAAATCACTTTCTACTGCCTCAAAATACCATTATTCACTGTGTTACTCCTAGCATCAAAACCCTTACATAATTGCTCAAAGAACAATGATTTCTCAAACTTAATTAAATGCAAATGTTGAAACTTATATCTCATAAATGTATAAACCAGTTATAATTAATGCAACCTTATTTAACTTGTTTCTATAGATTACCAAATAAAATAATCCATTCTCTTGTACTCCTTATAACTCATCTAATGATCATATAAACTGTTATTGCAATACAAATAATTGATTTGATTTGTTTGATCTGATTTAATAAATTGCATTACACAAATAATAAATTATTATGTTGATCTATTGTAAACTGTAATGCTTCAAAATTGTAAAACTATTATGCTTCAAAATTGTTATGTACAAATTATGTTCAAATTTCATTGCTTGAATACAATTTTACTTATATTGTAAAATGTTTACTATAATTTTACCATTTAGTCTATTATAGCATAATTAATTTTAAGTTAATTTTAAGTTTCTCCATAATGCTCTGTATACAAGGGCTTTGGCATGTACACCTATTACAAATTTTTGTATCATGTCACAATAAACTATTATTATTATTATTAGATAAAAATTGAAAGTGCCTATTGAAAAGACCTTTTTCTATATAATCTAACCAATGTGACCCAACCTAACCTACCAACAATTTTATGGCTAGTCTAGGTTAAGTTTGGATGGGTTGTGTTAGGTTAAGTTTTTTTTTTTTTTATTAACACATCGGCCGATTCCCACTAAGCAGGGTGGCCAGAAAAAAAAAAACTTTCATCATTATTCACTCCATCACTTCTACCAGGGGGGTGATTACACTCAGTTATAAAACTGCAAAAATTAACACTCTTTAGAGTGCAGACACTGTACTTCCCATCTCCAGGACTCAAGTCTGGCCTGCCGGTTCCCCGAATCCCTTCATAAATGTTACTTTGCTCACACTCCAACAGCACGTCAAGTAATAAAACCATTTGACTCCATTCACTCCTATCAAATACGCTCCCCATGCTTGCTGGAAGTCCAAGCCCCTCACACAAAAACCCCCTTTTTCCCCCTCCTCCAACCTTCCTGGCAGACCCTACCCCGCCTTCCTCCACTACAGATTTATACACTTCGGTCATTCTGTCTTGTTCCCATTCTACATGTCCAACCACCTCAACAACCCTCCTCAGCTCTCTGGATAATAGTTTTGAATCCGCACTCCTCCCAATTTCCAAACTCCGAATTCTGTGCATTATATTCACACCACACATTGACCTCAGACATGACATCTCCACTGCCTCCAGCCTTCTCCTAAAGCAACATTCATCACCCATGCTTCACACCCATATAAGAGTGTTGGTATAACTATACCTCATACTTTCCCCCCTCTTTACTTCCATGGACAAAGTTCTTTGTCTCCACAGACCCAAGTGCTCCCCCTTCCCCCTTTTTTCCCTCATCAATTCTATGATTCACCTCATCCTTCATAGACCCATCTGCTGACATGTCCACTCCCAAATATCTGAATACATTCACCTCCATACTCTCCCTCCAATCTTATATCCAATCTTTCGTCACCTAATCTTTTTGTTATCCTCATCACCTTACTCTTTCCTATATTCACTTTCAATTTTCTTTCTTTACACACCCTACCAAATTCATCCACCAACCTCTGCAACTTCTTTCAGAATCTCCCAAAAGCACAGTGTCATCAGCAAAAGCAACTGTGACAACTCCCACTTTGTATTTGATTCTTATCTTTAACCCCTCACCTCAAGAAAGTTATTAAATTTAATTTTAAATTAATGCTTTTCTCCTGTCTGTTTAAAATTTTGCTGTGTCCACTGAACAACCTACTTAAAATTATTCAAAAGCCTCAAGGAGAAATCTCATTATTTTTCTTGATGTGCCCCCCTTTTTTTTTTTTTTTTTTTTTCTCTGAGGTTATTGATTCCCATTCATACTACATACCAAAGTGGGTCCCGTGGCTTGGTAAGCAACGCACTCGCCTCATCACTGAGTGACTGTGGTTCAATCCTTTGGGATGGGGAGAAATGTTGGGCATGTTTCCTCACACCTGTTGTCTATGTTCGCCTAACAGTAAGAGGCACCTGGGTGTTAGCGACTGTTGTGGTGCATCCTGGGGTCCAAGATTAAAGGATTCCATTGGAAATATGACAGACTGCCCTTGATGCACTGACTTCTTGGCATATCTTGGGTGGCCAACCTTCCAGGTTAAAAAACCAAACAAATCTTATCTTACCTTACCCCAACCCAGTGCACTGCAAATTGAACAGTAACAGTCATGCACTTTGTAATTATAAATAGAAGACAACAATAGGCTTGTATTAAAACCACATTAGAACTCAGTTAGAATAAATTTAAGGCAGATTGTTATGGTCATAAGTATGTTATATACATGGGTCATAAGTATGTTATATACATTTAACCTAGATAACCTAGTAAAGTCAAACATTGTGACTTAAATAACAAAAAGCACAATACCTGACTGAACAATACCACATACCACATAAGGGGGACACACACGGTCCAAGTGGGGAAACGCCCCGTAAGCTCCTCTTTTATGTGGTTGTGTGTGTATTGTGACTTATTTCATTTGGGTCAAGTTTTTCAAAATTCCATAATTGAGCTAAATAAGATGTTTTTGAGGTAGCCACAACTAAACGGCTAAATTAGTCTGTTTTTGTATAGGAGATTTTAGTTTAATATCTATTATCATCCCATACCCATCCTGGGCAGAGTGTGTTTTTAAGGAAAGTAAAGAGTCAAAGGAGTAGTAAACCCACAACCATAACAAATCCACAAGCAAGATATAATAAGTAACATTAAATCAATGTCATGCAAATGACTGCATGAAAATCTGGAGTTATAAATTTTTCCCTCAAAGTTATAAATACTTAAATGATTATATGTTCGGCAGTGATGCAGAAACAAACCATCTGGACCTACATTCTTAGGTCTAGGAACTGTAAGAACATAAGAATGAAGGATCACTACAGTACAGTGGTACCTCGAAATACGATATTTTTCGTTTGAGAATGCTGTTCAAGTGCCTTACCAAAAAGAATTTATCCCCATAAGGAATAATGTAAAATAGACTAGTCCTTTTACACCCTAAAAATATACTTACAAAAGCATTTAAAAAATAAACTTACATAAAAGGGCGATTTGGGACCATCGTAACTCTAGGTACCACTGTGGCTATTCGCCCATGCAGGCAGGTCCATCTCTCGCCATCTAAGGTACAGGCAGGCCCTGCTTTACAGTGTTTTGTTAATAAAGCAGTTTTCAATTATACCCACTCTTTATTTATTCAGACTTCCTACAATAAATACATTCACCACTCACTATAAGCTAAGGACAAAAATATATTAAGATGAGTAATGTCTGTACTGTCTATGTATTTTTTAGGCCTAGCTATATTGCTCACTTAATATATGATATTTAAACGTATTATCAGGCTTTGAAGGTGAAAAAGGGTACGAGTTCAGTGATTTCACTTTACAGCAGTAGCCCAGACCTTAACCTGCTGTATAAGTGACCCCCTCCTGTATACTACCACCCCATGATGCATCCCATAAGTCAACTAACACCCAGGTACCTACTTACTGCTAGGTGAACAGAGGCAACAGGTGAAGGAAACAGCCCACGTTCCACCCATGGAATTGAATCACAACACTCAGTATATTAGCCAGGTGTGCTGCCAACCAAGCCACGGAACACCATTCTTACATTATCAAGGAACATATATTGCAATTGTAATATATGAAATGACTATTATTTATTCAGATGTAACTATGCCCAGTGGGATCTGACAAGGACCCATTGTGACCTCTTTATTCCTGCTTTTGTACTATTGCTCACAGGATAAGCTTGGGGGTATATAATAAACTAACCACTCAGGTGGCATGACCAAACTATTATATTAATCAGCTAGCATCCAGGTATCTATTTACTACTATAAAAATATAATTATTTTAGGTTTCATGTATATTGTTAATAGCATCTTCACAAAAGATGTTAAACTCAAACTTAAAAAAAAGATACAGTACTTCTTTTTAAAATTAAATCTTTTCAACAGTAGATTGGAAAATACAGGTTATGTCAGTTACTGGGGATGTCAGAGCAGTGTCAAGAAGATGTCATGTACCAGGATGTGGAGCCTCTTCTCCAGGTGAATTTTTTTCTTTATTTAAAGCATGGAATATTTATAATGTAAACAATGCACAGTTAAATGAGTAAATAAAAAGTTGGGTCCTGGGAGCTAAAAATCAGTGAAATCAGTCTATAAGAATTTTAGAGGTGGGTTCAGGGGATATAACTTGATCTTTGCAAACACAGCTGGGTGACTACAATAAACAATATGAATCAGCACCAGAGTAGTTCAAAAGTATAACTACCAGTAAAGAATATTATGTAGAGTAGAAAGTAAATATTTTATTATATTCAGAAGAACATTTAACCCTTTCACTGTCCAGACCCCTGAAATTACTATTACTTTTATTGTTCATTTAAAAATCTGAAATGGAAGAGAATCTCTGAAGGTAATGACACAAAAGTACGAAATTTGAGGGGAAATGTATGGAATTATGCAGTCATAAAGTTAATGGTTTTGCCAAATTTACACATTGGCGATTTTGCCACTTTCGGTCTTTTATTTATGCCAATTCCATTGCTCCATTTCATCAAATTCTTAGCTATTTTTCTATTATGCCTTCGTTCTGTCAATTGAGCGCAAGGAACTGCCCATTTACAGTACCTATTTTCACTACCCATAAACTGCACAGAAGTCAAAAATTTTGGCCAATTTTACACAAAATTAAAAAATAGCAATTTCAAAACTGAGACCAAAATAAACAATGTAGACATTCCTAACACTAAACATCATTTCCTCTGTTCATTAATCACATCCCCAGGCTCTCCTTATACATATTACACCTGCCTTCCATTTTGTATTCTTAATCACACAAAAATAGATTTTTTTCTCAGATAATAAAATACAGTATAACCAGGAATGATTGGTCATGGTTTATGGTATCCCAGTAATTGAATTGGACCAATTTCAAATCCATAAAACAGACTGGGGGTGTAGGGGGCCTTACCCTTCAGGAAACTGGTAATAATTTAATATTTTTGCTACTTTGTGCTTAACTTCAAGCTAAATCTGTCCTGAAACCAACCAAAATTATCTCCATTTCAGTAATACTGTATAAAACCCAATAAAACCATAAAACCATCCCCAAAACCTCAAAGTCGCTGTTTAACCCTTTGGGTCCAAGGGCCCCTCCAAACCGCTCAGGGTCCAAGAATTTAAAAAAATTATTTTTCAATGAAATGATAGAGAATCTTTTTTTGATCATAACACCACAAACATTATGAAATTTGGGTCGAAAACTAACGGAATTATGTTTCACGGTTAGCGTTATCCATGACATTTTCCACGACGATTTCCCCACTTTTACCCTATTTTTCCAATTCCAATGTTTCAGTCTACAAAATTTTAGCTATTTCGATAGAACTCCATTTCTTCTATCGATTGAGTACAAGAGACCGCCTTATTTACTAATTTCAACTACCCAAAATAGTGGTCAGAAAAAGGCAATTTGGCCAATTTCACAAAAATTTCAAATGATGCTAATTTCAAAATAGGGTCCATAATAAACGAGGCAAAATTTCTGGCACTAAAATAACATCTTTTGTTCATTAGTCATGTCTCCAGGCCCCCCCTTACATCTTTTGCTTTCCATTTTTTAATTTTTATTCTCACAAAAATAGAAGATTTACTGTTATGTATACAACTGCATCATTTTAAAAATGGTATAAATAATATCAGCGCACTTTTGCAAGAATGTTAGGACTCCAGTTGATGTGTATTGGACGCATGGTGTGATTTGTTTGCTCTTTAACATGCCAAAATAGAACATTTTAGCACTTTTCCTCAGTTTCAAAGGGCAA
>WNWK01038020.1:0-18162 GCA_009830355.1 Cherax destructor | reverse complement strand
AATACGACCAAACATCCGGTTCGAAGGACCAAAACTGTGGAGGATGTGCTCCTACGATAATGTACTTTACTTAGCTTATTGATGAATCCAAGAAGTCGCAGCCATCCCCAACTTCTTCACAGGGAAGACATCCATGGCTTCATTCTCCACTGGGCTGTAAAATAAACATCAAGTGAGTATAATTATTGCCCCAAAGGAGCGTATGTCCATATTTCAGTCTTTTATGGACTGAAAGGCAGTTTACTCACGTTTTTGGACTTAAAAGTCCACGCATAACCGCCGTCAATAGGTAAATTTTGATGTTCTTGAAATACCAGAACTGCGCAGTCCCCTGCCTGACAAGAACACAAAAACATACCTTGCTCGTGTAACTTTGAGCGATGGTGTTGTAGAATGCCGCTGATGTGTCACCGTCTTGTTTCGATGGAGTTCACTTGCGATTGTCTCTATGTTTGTCTTTTTGCAGTAAGAAGCTGCGCACACTTCTGAATATACTGCGATGTTGATGTTATTCACTAAACGCGCTGGAACAGAGTTCTTATCTTATTTCCCGACATTAGTGGAGATTAAATTAGAATAACGAACGCGTACGACTAATGTCTTGTTGAGTTACGTCGCCTCGCGCCGCTTGACCCCTCGCGTCGTATGACCTCTACGGAGCCTGTATTCAATCTGATCGCCTCGTGGTCCCTCTTGCAGTCTCGTGCAGCCACGTGGTCCCTCGTGGTGCCCAGCATGCTGTGATCAGCACAATTTCAACAATTGCTACATACTGCTACAAGTGGCAATTAAAATGTTTGTGTTCCCTAATTTTCAATCACTGGAACACATGATTGTATTGTTCAAGTGTAGAAACTAATACAACAGTTTACTGTAATCTTCCTGTTACGGCAAAGAGTTACATTTATCTCAAATGTCTATTAAGTCACATACACTCGTTGCTACTTGGTCAGACCTCGTGACACACTGTGGTCAGTACATCTGGTCTGAATTATTTTGTTTATGCACCCAGACTCGCCTCGTCTGGCCCCTTCCTAAGGGAGGAAAGGGTGAGGGCTCTGAACAAGGGTAGTAAGGGCGCATAACCCCCTCCTTTGGAGAATTTTCTCCACAGCATGTGCCGATAACCTATAGAAAAGTTATAGGACTTATTCCCAACTTCCTGGATAGGCTTCGATACCTTTTAATCCCTCTGCTGTTGGGCTTAAATTTAAGGTTAAAAAAAACGTTCCTCCTGATTCGATTGGTGAAAACTGAAATTGTAAGTTTGTAAGTGCAAAATTGTAAGTGTGTAAGTGCAAAATTGTGTGTGTAAGTGCAAAATTGTAAGTGTGTAAGTGCAAAATTGTAAGTGTGTAAGTGCAAAATTGTAAGTGTGTAAGTGCAAAATTGTAAGTGTGTAAGTGCAAAATTGTAAGTGTGTAAGTGCAAACTTGCTAATTTTATGTGCACTATAGTGTGAAAAGCATTTTCCCGGTACTTAATTTTTTGTTTATTCAATTTAATTTCTCTAGATAATATATGAGTATGATGCTTGAAGCGCTTGTACAATGCTTTGGAAATGTTACATTTACTATCCGAAAATCTTCTCTACTGACGATTGACATGTCTCTTCTACCTACCCTTAGTTCATAATATACATGTATACATTTATGTATATACACAGCCATCTGAGTTTTTTCTTGTTTTCTTAATAGTTATTGTTCTTATATAAGTTACTTCCATCTCAACTGGAAAATGGAGAAGAATTATTCCTCCGTAAGTTATGCGTGTCGTAAGAGGCGACGAAGGTCTACTATTAATTGTCTTAATTATGAAATTTAAAAGGAAGAACATTTTAAAGTAGGGATGTTTGAATGTTCATTCACGTAATGCAAATGATAATAAATAGTTTATATTGAATGTTATGAATGAAGAGACTGTGTATGTCTTAGCTCTAAGATAAACAAAACTGAAGGTTTAAGGAGATTTTCAGTAGGCATAAATAAATAAGATTAGGTAAGATGTATCTGAGAGAATTAGAGCTAAGGTAGGAATAGATGTAACGCTGAATGATCAGTAATGGAAGGAAAAAGGGGGAATATAAATGTATAAATTTAAGAATTATGTGGATTAAAATACGGATTTAATGCAAAACGTGTATTATATTAAGTGTTTAAGCTTTCCAGAAAGAGAGGAGTGTACAGGAGAGCTATTTTGGAATATGTTAATTCACTGTTAAAAGAATTTTAACCTAGTGAGAAAATAATTGTTGTGGGGGACTTAAATGCTAAAATAGGAGAAACTGTTTTAGAGGGCATAATAGGATGTTTGAGGAGCCAGAGGTAAATGATAATGAAGGCCATGAATTAGTACTCAAAATGTGACATCTACTATGTATTAGTAGATAAAAGCTTGATGGGGCAACAGATATATCACATTATTATTTAGAAGTACGTAGCTACAGTGAGAGTTTGAGGTAGATGAGATGCTCGGAGAATATCATCACAAGAGGGAACAGAAAGTTTTTTAATTAAAGGAGATAGAGTAATATACAAACTGTAGATGGCAGAAAGACTGGCTAGAGAGAGTATAGATAATGAAGAGAATGAAGTAGGATTTAAGAATAGAGTGTTAGTGTGTGCAGCAAAAGGTTTTTGATATAGAAGGGTTAGTGCAGGAGGGAAAAAGAATGATTGATGGAATGAAAAGGTAGAAAGAGAAGTAAGGCAAAAAAAAAATTAGGACATGAGAGATTTTTACGAAGAGGTGAAATAACAAAGGTGGAGTATAAAGAAGTTAAGATAATGGTGAGGAAGTATGAAAGGAGTGCAAATGAGAGAGTGGGTGAAATATTGTTAACACATTTTGCTTAAAATAAGAAGCTTTGGAATAGGATTAATAAGTTGAGAAAGCTTAGGGCTTTCCCTAAGACTTTAACAGTTAAAAACAAAAGAGGGAAAATATTAGTTAGGGAAGTGGAGGTATTGGGAGGATAGAGGATTTCTTTCAGGAGGTGATAAATTATAAATTAGACACATATGCAACACTTGGGTATCTTTATTGAGGTAACGTTTCGCCACACAGTAGCTTCATCAGTCCAATACAAAGTAGAAAGGTGTAAGGAGAGGAGGAGTTTGAGGTAATCAGTCCCTCGGCCTGGAGTCCATGTGTTCAGTCCATCAATCTTGTTAGAAGTGCAGCACAAGGCCGTAGAGGTGGCTTATATACTGTAATCAGGTGAGGTGAAGCAGGAGGAGGCGGGGTCATAGGGGTACCATCCACTAGTCGAAGTAGGTCTTCGTCCAAAGGTTGGACGAATTCTTCACCACTTGTCCAACCTTTGGACGAAGACCTACTTCGACTAGTGGATGGTACCACTATGACCCCGCCTCCTCCTGCTTCACCTCACCTGATTACAGCATATAAGCCACCTCTACGGCCTTGTGCTGCACTTCTAACAAGATTGATGGACTGAACACATCGACTCCAGGCCGAGGGACTGATTACCTCAAAACTCCTACTCTCCTTACACCTTTCTACTTTGTATTGGACTGATGAAGCCACTGTGTGGCGAAACGTTTCCTCAATAAAGATACCCAAGTGTTGCATATGTGTCTAATTTATAACTTGTCGGTTCTCTGAACCATTCATCTACAGGTGATAAATGTTGACGAAGAGAGGAAGGCAGTGAGTCCAGGCATTGAACAGAGAAGTACAGCATCTTCAGAGAGTCAGGAAGAGCCAGATGTGAATGTGAGGGAGGTGCGTTAGACAGTGGGTAAAAGGAAAATGGCAAATCAGCTGGAACTGACGTCATCAAGCCAAAAATTTTTAAAATAGGCTGAGATATATAGTTTAGTAGTGGTGTTTGATGATGAACGAATTTGGTAATGTAAAAGAAGGAAGTTAACAGTGAACTTAGGAAGGAACAAGGCTATGAACGTAACAAAAAATAAATAATGAAAGATTGGATATCGGATTGGAAAAAAAGTGTATGGGGGGAATGCGTTTAGATATTTGTGAGTATTGTTGTCGGTAGATAGGTCAGTAAATATAAGGTGAATTATAGAACTGATGAATGAAAAATGCCTTGCTACAGGCAAAGACCAGTTGCTAAGTTGGCTGGTGCATTAAGTCATATGTTAAGACTAATTTATTTATGAAGGTAAAAATTGTAAAATCATAAAATAAGTGGTACTAACACAATTAAATAGATATTAAGCATGGATTTTGAACGTTACATCGAGGAGGAGGCAGTAGAAATGTTGTGCCTGAGCACAATGGTGATAATATTATGCATAGAATTCGTAGTTTGGATATTAGGAGGAGGTGCGGGGTTACTACAAGTACTTATGATGTATAGGGCTGACCAAAGTTATTGAAGTGATCAAAACATTTAGATAGTGGACAAAATAGGATGATTTGAAGGGTGTGTATATCAGTAATGGAGGGAAGGAGAGGAAGGGGTCGTCCTAGGACAGGCATAAGAGCGTGTTAGATAGGCCAGAATGGAGACAAGTGGTTTTTCTGAATTATCGTACTACTGTAGTGTGAAAAGAAACCTGTAAACCAAACTTGAGTCCAGGAGGTGGGATATAGTGACTGCACTAAGAAGAAAGGTTGGGGATATTGCAGTTTACAGAGCATCTGTGCAGTAACGTTAGTATACCTTTGGCTAGTCGGTGATAGAGTTGAGCAAAGATGAAAGAGATTTTTTTTATGGACACCTTAATTTGTGTGTCAAAAGTTACCATCAAGACTCTCTAGTCAGTCTTCATAGTCAATACTGATTAGACAATCTATTAATCCAATGTTCGTTCCCAGGTTCAGCGAACACATGTACCATCTTCGGGAGCGGCCAAGTTAACAGATCCACCACCATCACTTACATCAGTTCCCCCCAGCCCACCATGCTGGAGGAAGTCGCCCATGCACAAAATACTTATGCTAGTCCTCAATGGAGCAAGTAAATGATAGTTTAGCTTCAAGTTCTTTACTAATTATGTACATATTTGTTAACAATGTAAGGTATCTTGTATCTTAAGTTCACACGACCCGACCTCTGCCTTTGAGGAACTAAAGGAATTCAAACAGTCACAAACAGACACTCTGGAAAATCTCACGCATCAACATGTTAGGGACACTATCAGAGAAAGAGAGTTGAGGGTGAACCAGCAAGACTGGACCTATATTTCACCTTGAGTAGCTAAGACATCGATGATATAACATATGAAAGGCCCCTTGGAGCTAGTGGTCACGTGGTTCTGAGCTTTGAATACATAGTAGAGTTACAAGAGGAGAGAGTAACAGGAGTAGGATGGGAAAAGTCAAACTACAAAAGGGGGGACTACACAGGCATAAGGAACTTCCTGCAAGAGGTTCAGTGGGAAAGAAAATTGGTAGGAAACTCAATAAATGGAATGATGAACTAAATGACAACAAAATGCAAGGAGGCAGAGGAGAGGTTAATTCCCAAGGGCAAAAGAAATAATTTGAAGACCAGAACGAACCCTTGATTTACCCAAAGGTGTAGGGAGGCAAAAACTAAGTGCGCAAAAGAATGGAAAAGGTACAGAAGAGAAAGGACCCAAGAAAATATACAGATTAGTCGGAGAGCCAGAAACGAGTATTTACAGATAATGATGGAGGCCCAGCGACAGTACGAAAACGACATAGCATCGATAGTCAAGTCTGACCCGAAGCTCTTGTATAGCCACATCAGGAGGAAAACAACAGTCAAGGACCAGGTAATCAGGCTAAGGAAGGAAGGTGGGGAGCTCACAAGAAACGACCGAGAAGTATATGAGGAGCTCAACATGAGATTTAAGGAAGTATTTACAGAGGAGACAGAATGAACTCTGGTTAGTCAGAATTGAGGGGTACACCAACAACGGATATACCAGCAAGTGCTGGACGAAATACTGAAATACACACAACCGAGGAGGCAAAGAAGCTGCTAAGTGAATTTGATACCTCAAAGGCCTTGGGACCTAAGACAGGGAGCAGAGATGCTGTGTGTGCCACAAACAACAATAATCTTCAACACATCCAATGAAACTGGGCAACTACCTGAGGTATGGAAGACTGCAAATGTAGTCCCAATTTTTTAGAAAGGAGACAGACACGAGGCATTTAAACAACAGACCACTGTCACTGATTTGTATAGTATGCAAAGTCATGGAGAAGATTATCAAGAGAGTGGTGGAGCACCTAGAAAGGAACAAGCTTATAAACGACAACCAGCAAGGCTTCAGGGAATTGACATCCTGTGTCACAAACCTACTGGAGTTTTATGACAAGTTAACGGAAGTAAGACACAAGAGAGAGGGGTGGGTAGATTGCATCTTCTTGGACAGTTCCTCACAAGAGATTAGTGCAAGAGTTAGAGGATCAGGCATGCATAACATGAAAGGCACTGCAATGGGTGAGAGAAGGCCTGACAGAGAGGCAACAAGTTATGGTACGTGACGAGGTGTCAGAGTGGGTGCCTGTGACGAGCGGTGTTCCACAGGGGCCAGTCCTAGGACCAGTGCTGTTTCTGGTATATGTGAATGACATGATGGAAGGGATAGACTCAGAAATATCCCTGTTTGCAGATGATGTGAAGTTAATGAGGAGAATTAAATCGGATGAGGATTAGGAAGGACTACAAAGTGCCTGGACACGCTGAAAGTCTGGTGCAGCAACTGGCTCCTCGAACGCCAAATGCAAAGTCATGAAGATCGAGGAAGGTCAAAGAAGACCTCAGACAGAGTATAGGCTCGGTGGCCAAAGACTGCAAACCTCACTCAAGGAAGAGGATCTTGGGGTGAGTATAAAACCGAGCACATCTCCTAAGGCGCATATCAACCAGATAACTGCTGCAGCATATGGGCGCCTGGCAAACCTAAGAATAGCCTTCTGATTCCTCAGTAAGAAATCGTTCAAGACTCTCTACACAGTGTCCATCAGGACCATATTGGAGTATGCAGCACCAGTTTGCAACCCACACCGGGTCATCCACATGAAGAAATTAGAGAAAGTGCAAAGGTTTGCAACAAAACTAGTCCCAGAGCTAAGGGAAATGTCCTACGAAGAAAGGTTAATGGAAATCGGCCTGACGATACTGGAGGACAGGAGGGTTAGGGGAGACATGATAATGACATATAAAATACTGCGAGGAATTGACAAGGTGAACAGAGACAGGATGTTCAAGAGATGGGACACATAAGCGAGGGGTCAGTATTGGAAGTTGAGAACTCACATGAGTCAAAGGAATTTTTCGAAGTATTTCTTCAGTCACAGAGTTGTCAAGAAGTGGAGAAGTCCTGAAAGTGACGTAATGGAGGCAGGAACCATACATAGTTTTAACACGAGGTATAATAAAGCTCATGGAGCAGGGAGAGAGAGGACCTAGTAGAGATCATTGAAAAGGCAGGGCCAAGTGCTATGACACGACCCCTGTAACCACAAACAGGTGATTACAAATAAGTGAGTACACACGCACACACACACACACACACACACACACACGCCCCGATGGCAAGGTGGCTAGCGCTCTTGCTTCACGCACAGAGGGCCCGGGTTCAATTCCCGGCGGGGCCGAAACATTTCGAAGTGTTTCGTTACACACACACACACATACATACAACAGGCCTAGTGTCTAATCGACATGTGCCTAGGACAAAATGGTAACTAACGTCATAAACTTCACCAGGTCTCCCACTCCACCAGCCCCACAAGCCCCCTAGAACACAATATTGGAAAAGAAGCTGAAGATATGGTACACAAATGCAGATGGAATAACAAATATATAAGGATAGGAACAAAAGAATCATGGAGGCATCCCCAGACATCATAGCACTCACAGAAACAAAGCTCAGGGGGATGATAACAGATGTGAACTTTCCATCTTGATATCAGATCTTAAGGAAAGATAAAGGTAATAGAGGGGAGAAGTTGTACTGCTCATCAAACACCAGTGGAGTTTTGAGGAGATGGAAAGAATTGACAGAAGGGAAGCAAGGGACTACATAGTAGTAACACTTCAGACTCAGGGTTCCAAGGTAGTGATTGCAGTGATGTACATCTTGCCACAGAATAGCAGAGGCCAAAACACGAGTATAATAAGAGCAATATAGTAGTTGTGGACACACTAGGTGAGGTGGCCAGAAGGGCCCATATGGGTAGGGCAAAGTTACAAATTTTGAGTGATTTCAATTGCAAGGAGATTGACTAAGAAAACCTGAAGCCACATAGAGGACCAGAAACGTGGATGGAAAAGGTCCTGGAAAACCTCATGCTAAACATATTATGAACACTACCAGAGAGAGAAATAGGACGGGATGAACCAGCAAGGCTGGACCTTATAGTCTCCTTCAGTAGTTCAGACATTGGGGACATCGCATATGCAGAGCCCCTCAGAGCTAGTGATCACGTGGTCCTGAGTTTCAAATACATTGAAGAGTTAACAATAAAGCAGCACGAGTAGGAAGGAAATATAAACACATAAACACATTGGGCTTTATCAAGTCACAAACAGATCTGTTTGTGACTTGATAAAGCCCACTGTGTGGGCGAAACGTTGTCAATAAAGGATCACATTATACTGCTTATGTGTATATTTTTCAATTGTGTCGGTATTTTATACCATTCACTTCCAACGAGTGGGAAGGGAGAAGCTAAACTACAAAAGAGAAGACTACAGAGGCATGACGAATTTCCTGTATGAGGTGTAGTAGAAAAGAGAACTGGTGGTAAAAACAATCAAGGACCAGGCAATCAGGCTGAGGAAGGAAGATGAGATCACAAGAAACAACATGTGAAAAGTTCAACACAAGATCTGAGAAAGTATTTTCAGTGGAGACAGAAATGACTCAAGTAAACCAGAATAGCAGGGTACACCAAGTGCTGGACACACTACACACAACCAAGGAAGAGGTGAAGAGACTGCTATGTGAACTATATACCTCAAAGACGGTAGAACCCGACAACAACTCTCCATGGGTCCTGAGAGATAGGGAGCAGAGGCACGCTGCGTACCACTAACAACAATTTTCAAAACATCTATCGAAGCAGGGCACCTACCTGAGGTGTGGAAGAGAGCAAATGTTGTTCCAATTTTTAAGAAAGGAAACAGACAGGCAACATTAAACTACAGACCAGTATAACTGACATGTATAGTATGCAAGTCATAGAGAAGCTTATCAGAAGTGTAGTGGAGCATCTGGAAAGGAAGTAGCATATACGTGATAACAAACACGGTTTCAGGGAAGTGAAATCTTGTGTCACAAATCTGCAGGAGTTTACAAGGTGACAGAAGTAAGGCATAAGATAGGAGTGGGTAGGGGGCATTTCTTTGTCTGTAAAAATCCTTTTAACACAGTTGTGCACAAGATATTAGTGCAAAAGCTAAAGAAGCAGGCAGGAATAACAGGAAAAGCACTGAAATGGATCGAGAATCACCGTCAGGAACGAAAAAATGTCTGATGATACATAACTAGGTGTCAGAATGGGCGACTGTGAAGGGACGGGGTTCCACAAGGGTCAGTCCGAGGGGTCGGTTTTGTTTTTGGGATGTGTGAATCACATGAAAGAAGGGACAGATTTAGAGATGTCCCTGTTTGCAGATTATATGAAGCTAATGCGAAGAATTTTGTCGAACAGATGAAGATCAAGTAGGACTACAAAGGGATCTGGACAGGCTGCAAGCCTGGTCTAACAAAGTCATGAACAATAGGACAGGGCAAAGAAAACAACAGATGGAATATACAAGCTAGGGGGGTCAAAGGCTGTAAATAACACTCAAGGAAAAGTATCTTGGGGTATCGTAACAAGCACATCTTCTGAGGGACACATCAACCAAATAACTGCTGCAGCATATGGGCGCCTGGCAAATGTAGGAATAACGTTTCGACACGTGAGTAAGGAGTCATTAAAGACACTGTACAACATGGAGCATGCAACACCAGCATGGAACCCACACCTGGTCTAGCACGTCAAGATATTAGAGGAAGTGCAAATGTTGGCAACATGTCTAGTCCCAGACCCATTCCCCAGCCCTAGAGCTAATCTGGACTCGGCCCACAGAGCTGATGCTGACCCAGACTCACCCCCAGCAATAGTGCTCTCTCTTACTCAGCCCCCAGCCTTGGTGCTAGTCCAGACTCTGCTAGGGACTCTACCACAGCCACCACTAAAACCTTAAATATACAACCACCATTGCACAAGACTATAGCCCACATTACAGATGAAGTGGAGGAGTCTTCTTCTTCTTGGGAAAGTGCTAGTTCCCTGGAAGCAGGAGGGGGAGGTTCTGGCTTAGCTACTGAGGATTGTAGTGCAGTCCTAGAACCTGCACAAATTGAGAACACACCTACCACAAATTCTTCCCAATCAATAGCAAAATGGTGTAAATTCTATGCTTGGGGCATCTGTAAGCATGGAATATCAGGAAAAAACAAATGGGACATGCAATTTTGAGCATCCCAAAAAATGTCGAGGCCTCCTGTCTAAAGGAGTGTATCATTCTACCTCCTGCAGATTCTTTCACCCATAAATCTGCCACTCTTCAGTCCTCCAAAAACAGTGCTACAACACCAACTGCCCTGCATCCCATCTAAAAGGGACCAGAGGTACAGACCCCATAAGACAAATCATAGTAGTTACGAGAACTCCACTTCAAGTGATTTTTTTAGTGGAAGGAAACGAAGAAAGAAAATGGAAGGAAATAACAAAAATAGTCCACCACCTTGGATCCTTGTTGGACTGGAGGCACAGCCAGTGGCCCTCCACGGCCCTCCAGAATCACAACTAATGATGTCAACAACAAAATCTCCCCAACGAACACAGAATACGATCTACTAGAGGAGTGAAATGCGATGTTTTCAGCCTTCACAGAGATCCACACAAAAGTTCACCTTGACAACGAAATATGGATAAATGTGTGTCAAAGAGTCTCTGATCTGCATAGAGATTCTGAACACCATAAATGATGTAGTTGAAGTTCTAACAATAAAGACTGAGAATCAAAACCTACTCATCGTGGTTGTATATAAGCTACTAGATGTAACCTCCCAACAGTTCAAGGAACAGCTAATGAAAATTGTTTACTGTCTGGAAAGCCTTCCAGCTCCATCCCCAAACATCTTACTGCTTGGTGATTTCAACCTAAGACATATAAAATGGAAGAATGTAGCAAATAATGTTATAGCAGAAACAATCCCTGGAGGCAGCGCAGATGAAAAGTCACACACACATGAGCTACTAAATCTCTGCGATAAACACACCCTAAGTCAGCAGTTAGTGGAGCCAACAAGACTGGAAAACATACTTGATCTCATCTTCACAAATCATGACCTGGTAAGAAACATAATAAAAAAAAAATACTAATTCCGACCACAATCTAATCGAGGTTCAGACTCACATGCACAGGCGTCGTGACCACCGAAATGCACGTAGCTGTGAAGGTGTCTTCACCAAATACAATTTCAACAACAAGAACATCAACTGGGATCAGGTGAACCATGTCTTGAATGAAACATGTTGGGAGAGATATCGTAAATAACATGGATCCAAACCAGTGCCCTGAAAGGATAAACTTCCTGGCAGCCGAAGTATGTTGAAGGCATATTCCTCTAAGAAAGAAGAGAAAGACGCTCCCTCTACAGAAGAAGACGAAGAATCACGGAGCTCCTCAAAAACGCTAGATTATCAGATACCCGGAAGGAAGCGCTGACCAGGTCACTTAAGTTAAATGACTCATACAGGATCCAGGAGAGACAGAAGGAGCTAAAAGCGATTAGTGAAATTGAAACAAATTGGAAATATTTTTTTTATATGAAAAAATGGCAAAAATCACATCTAGTATCGCGCCCTTGCTAAGACAAGGTGGGACTTACACAGATGACAACAAAGAAATGAGTGAGATACTGAAATCCCAATACGACTCTGTGTTTAGCGAGCCACAGATCAGTCTAATGATCAACAATCCAAATGATTTTTTTCGTGAATGAGCCTTAAAACTCCATCAATGTACGCCAAATTTCTGACATTACCCTAATTCCGTCAGACTTTGAGAAAGCCATTGACAACATGCCCATGCACTCTGTCCCAGGCCAAGTCTCATGGAACTCTGTGTTCATTAAGAACTACATGGAACCCCTTTTCGCGTGCCCTAAGTATGCTATGAAGAAAGAGCTTAGAAATGGGTGAAATTCCACAGTTACTAAAAACAACGGATATAGCCCCACTCTATAAATAGCTCTAATATCTCACATCATAAAAAAACTTTGAAAGAGTACTAAGAAGCATGATTAGAAATCACTTGGATTCCCAAAAACTGCACAACCCAGGGCAACCTGGGTTCAGAGCAGGTCGCTCCTGCCTCTCGCAACTAATGGATCACTATGATATGGTCTTGGATGCACTGGAAGAAAAACAGAATGCAGATGTAATATACTCAGACTTTGCAAAATCCTTTGACTAGTGCGATCATGGTGTAATAACTCACAAAATGCGTGATGAAGGGATAACTGGCAAAGTGGGGAGATGGATCTTCAACTTTCTAACCAATCGAACACAACGAGTAGTGGTCAACAGAGTTAAATCGGAAGCTGCCATAGTGAAAAGCTCTGTTCCACATGGCACAGTACTCGCCCCCATCCTGTTCCTCATCCTCATATCAGATATAGACAGAGATGTAATCCACAGCAAAGTGTCATCCTTTGCAGACGATACTAGGATATGCATGAGACTGTCATCTATAGAGGACACTGTTAACCTCCAAGAAGATATAAACCAAGTTTTACAATGGGCAACGGAAAACAATATGACGTTCATTGAAGACAAATTCCAACTACTCCGTTATGGAAAACTGAAGGAGACAATAATTAGAACTGAGTATACTACAAACTCTAATCACAAAATAGAGCGAAAAAGTAATGTGAGGGACCTGGGAGTGGCAATGCTTAAGGATCTCACTTTCAAGGATCACAACAGTGTCACGATCACAACTGCGAAGAAAATGATAGGATGGATAATGAGAACGTTCAAAACAAGAGAGGCAAAGCCAGTGATGATCCTTTTCAAATCACTTGTTCTCTCTAGGCTGAAATACTGCTGTTCATTAACATCTTCAAAGCAGGTAAAATTGCAGATCTAGAGAGTGTACACAGAACCTTTATTGCACATATAAATTCCGTCAAACACTGGGAACGCTTGGAAGCACTTAACTTATACTCGCTGGAGAGGGAGATACAACATAATCTACACAGGCGAGAGAGATACATCATAATCTACACTTAGAAAATCCTAGAAGGAATGGTCCCTAATCTGCACAAAAAACTAGGCAGGCGATGCAAATTTCCCCCAGCGAATAGAAGGGGCGCCAGTGGTACACTAAGAGAAAACACAATAGGTGTCCGGGGCCCAAGACGGTTCAACAGCCTCCCACCATGAATATGGGAAATTACCAATAGACCCCTGCCTTCAAGAAGAAGCTGGACAGATACTTTTAAGTCGATGCCGGATCAGCTGGGCTGTTGTTCGTATATTGGACTACGTGCGGCTAGCAGTAACAGCCTGGTTGATCAGGCCCTGATCCACGGACAGGCTTGGTCGTGGACCATGCCGCGGGGACGTTGATCCCCAGAATACCCTCCAGGTAGACTCCAGGTAAGGGTTCTAAGAAACAAGATCGCCACACACCTAGATATCCATAAATTATACAACCATACAGCATACATACCACTGGCTGTATTCAAGAAGGCACTGTACAAGCTCCTAAAGTCAATACATGATCAGCCAGGCTGTGGTTCGTACGTTGCTTTACGTGCAGCCAGCAGTAACAGTCGGGTTGATCAGACCCTGATCCACCACAAAGCCTAGTCACAGACCGGGCTGCGAGGGCATTGATCTCCGAAACCTTCTCCAGGTATACTCCAGGTAAGACTAGTCCTGGAGCTAAGGGGCATGTACTACGAGGAGAGGTTAAAATCGACCTGACGACACTGGAGGACAGGAGAGAGGGAGGGGATGTGAAAACAACATATAAAGTTCTGATAGGAATTGACAAGGTGAGCAGAGACAGGTTGTTCCAGAGATGGGACACAGCAACAAGGGGTCACAATTGGAAGTTGAAGACTCAGTGAGTCACAGAGATGTTAGGAAGTATTTCTTCAGTCATAGAGTTGTCAGGAAGTGGAACAGTCTGGAAAGTAATGTAGTGGAGGCAGGAACAATACATAGATTTAAGAAGAGGTATGATAAGGCTCATGGAGCAGGGAGAGAGTTGACCTAGTAGTGACTAGTGATGGGGCGGGTCAAGGAGCTATGCCTCGACCCCTGCAACCACAATTAGGCGAGTACACACACACACACACACACACACACACACAAAAGAGGGGGTTACACAAGCATGAGGAATTTACTGCACAAAGTTTAGAGAACTAGCAGGGAAACCAGTAACTAAAATGACTGAATATGTGACAACAAAATGCAATGAAGCAGAGGTTAGTACCAAAGGGCAACAGAAATAATGAGAATTCCAGGACGAGCCCTTGGTTCACTCAAAGGTGTAGAGAGGCCAAAACTAAGAGCACTACAGAATGGAAGAAGTATAGAAGACAAAGGACCCACGAACATAATATTAGTCGAAGAGCCAGATGTGAATATGCACAGCTAAGGAAGAAGGCCCAGCGACAATACAAAAATGGCATAGCAGCGAAAACCAACTCTGAACAGAAGCTGTTGTGCAGTCACATCAGGAGGAAAACAACAGTCAAGGACCCCGTAATCAGGCCGAGGAAGGAAGGAGGGAAGATCATGAGAAACGACAGAGAATTATGTGAAGACAGAAAGGACTCCAGAAAACTGACCAGCGACAACCAGCACAGTTTCAAGATTAGAAATCCTGTGTCACAAACCTACTGGTCATCTTTAGCAAGGTGACGGCAATAAGACAAGAGAAAGAGAGGGGTGGGTAAAGTGTATTTTCTTGGACTGTAAGAAGAATTTTGACACAGTTCCAGACAAGAGATTAGTGCAAAAGCTGGAGGACCAGGTTGAGATAACAGGGAAGGCACTGCAATGGATCAAAGAATACATGACAGGAAGGCAACAGCGAGTCATGGTACTTGACGAGGTGTTCGAATGGGCGCCTGTGACGACCAGGGTTCCACAGGGGTCAGTCCTAGGACCGGTGCTATTTCTGGTATATGTGAATGACATGACGGAAGGGATAGACTCAGGAGCTGTGAATCGACCCCTGCAGCCACAATTAGGTGAGTACACCCACACACACACACACACAAACAAACAGAGGTGAGTAGACACACGCACACAAACACACGTTACCTTAACAAGGAATCGTTCAAGACACTGTATACCGTGTACGTCAGGCCCATACTAGAATATGCAGCACCAGTCTGGAACCCACACCTGGTCAAGCACGTAAGGAAGCTAGAGAAAGTGCA
This sequence comes from Cherax destructor, assembly GCA_009830355.1. Lineage (NCBI taxonomy): Eukaryota > Metazoa > Arthropoda > Malacostraca > Decapoda > Parastacidae > Cherax > Cherax destructor. The sequence continues at coordinate 2,728 of WNWK01038020.1, read as the reverse complement.
AAGGTTTGCGACAAGGTTAGTTCCACAACTCAGGGGTCTGTCTTATGAAGAAAGGTTGAGGGAAATAGGACTAACAACACTGGAGGAAAGAAGGGTCAGAGGAGACATGATAACGACATACAAAATACTGCGGGGAATTTACAAGGTAGATAGTGACAGGTTGTTTCAGAGAGGGAACACAGAAACAAGGGGACACAACTGGAAGCTGAAGACTCAGATGAGTCAAAGGGATGTCAGGAAACATTTCTTCAGCCACAGAGTAGTCAGGAAGTGGAATGGACTAGAGAAAGACATAGTGGAGGCAGGAACCATACATAGTTTTAAGACTAGGTTTGATAAAGCTCATGGAGCAGGTAGAGAGAGGACCTAGTAGCAATCAGTGAAGAGGCGGGGCCAGAAGCTATGACTCGACCCCTGCAACCTCAAATAGGTGAGTACAAATAGGTGAGTACACATACAACAGGCCTAGTGTCTAATCGACATGTGCCTAGGACAAAATGGTAACTAACTAACATACAACAGGCCTAGTGTCTAATCGACATGTGCCTAGGACAAAATGGTAACTAACTAACATACAAGAGGCCTAGTGTCTAATCGACATGTGCCTAGGACAAAATGGTAACTAACATACACGCCCCGGTGGCCTACTGGCTAAAGCTCTCGCTTCACGCACAGAGGGCCCGGGTTCGATTCCCGGCGGGGCGGAAACATTTCGAAGTGTTTCCTTACACACACACACATATACATACAACAGGCCTAGTGTCTAATCGACATGTGCCTAGGACAAAATGGTAACTAACTAACACAAGGCCTGGTAACATCTCTCCATGGGTCCTGAGAGAGTGAGAAGAGGCGCTTTGTGTACCACTAACAACAATCTTCAACACATCTATTGAAACAGGGCGACTACCTGAGGTATGGAAGACAGCAAATGTAGTCCCAATTTTTAAAAAAAGGAGACAGACACGAAGCATTAAGCTACCGACCAGTGTCACTGACATGTATAGTATGCAAAGTCAGTGAGAAGATTATCAGAAGAGTGGTGGAACACCTAGAAAGGAATGAGCTTATCAACGACAGCCAGCACGGTTTCAGGGACGGGAAATCCTGTGTCACAAACCTACTGGGGTTCCATGACAGGGTGACAGCAGTAAGACATGAGAGAGAGAGGGGTGGGTACATTGCATTTTCTTGGACTGTATGAAGGCGTTTGACACAGTTCCACACAAGAGATTAGTGCAGAAGCTGGAGGACCAGGCAGGGATAACAGGAAAGGCACTACAGTGGATCAGGAAATACCTGTCAGGAAGACAGCAGCGAGTCATGGTACGTGGAAAGGTGTCAGAGTGGGCGCCTGTAACGAGCGGGGTTGCACAGGGGTCAGTCCTAGGACCAGTGCTGTTTCTGGTATTTGCAAACGACATGACGGAGATAATAGACTCCGAAGTGTCCCTGTTTGCAGATGATGTGAAGTTGATGAGAAGAATTCAATCGGACGAGGATCAGCCAGAACTACAAAGGAATCTGGACAGGGCACATCTCCTGAGGCGCACGTCAACCAAATAACTGCTGCAGCATACGGGCGCCTAGCAAACCTAAGAACAGCATTCCGACATCTTAATAAGGAATCTTTCAGGACCCTGTACACTGTGTACGTTAGGCCTATATATAAGTACGCAGCACAAGTTTGGAACCCACACCTAGCCAAGCACGTAAGTAAACTAGAGAAAGTGCAAAGGTTTGCAACAAGACTAGCCCTAGAACCAAGGGGTATGTCCTATGAGGAGAGGTTAAGAGAAATCGACCTGACGACACTGGAAGATAGGAGAGATAGGGCGAATATGATGACATATAAAGTACAGAGAGGAATCGACACTGGTGACATGTACCCTAAACTGGTGACATACATGTAACCTACACTGGTGACATACATGTACTCTACACTGGTGACATACATGTATCCTACACTGGTGACATACATGTATCCTACACTGGTGACATACATGTACTCTACACTGGTGACATACATGTACTCTACACTGGTGACATACATGTACTCTACACTGGTGACATACATGTATCCTACACTGGTGACATACATGTACCCTACACTGGTGACATACATGTACCCTACACTGGTGACATACATGTATCCTACACTGGTGACATACATGTACCCTACAATGGTGACATACATGTACCCTACACTGGTGACATACATGTACCCTACACTGGTGACATACATGTATCCTACACTGGTGACATACATGTATCCTACACTGGTGACATACATGTATCCTACACTGGTGACATACATGTATCCTACACTGGTGACATACATGTATCCTACACTGGTGACATACATGTACCCTACACTGGTGACATACATGTACCCTACACTGGTGACATACATGTACCCTACACTGGTGACATACATGTACCATACACTGGTGACATACATGTATCCTACACTGGTGACATACATGTATCCTACACTGGGGACATACATGTACCCTACACTGGTGACATACATGTATCCTACACTGGTGACATACATGTACCCTACACTGGTGACATACATGTATCCTACACTGGTGACATACATGTATCCTACACTGGTGACATACATGTACCCTACACTGGTGACATACATGTACCCTACACTGGTGACATACATGTACCCTACACTGGTGACATACATGTACCCTACACTGGTGACATACATGTA
>WNWK01038019.1:0-18162 GCA_009830355.1 Cherax destructor | reverse complement strand
AAATTAAAATTTCCACTGTTTCCCCAAATTGTTTCGGCCCATTTAAAGAGTTGGTCGATGCGTGGGAGTCTTGCTGTGTCTTCAATGGAGGACACATAAATTGGGTATCATTGGAAAAGGGAAAACAGGGTGCTGTGGCTTACATCTCGTCTATGTCAGATATGAAGTAGTAGTTTTAATATTTAAGACATTTTGACTGAGTAGGTACTTGGTGGTCAAAGCCATAAAAATAAAAATATATAGAACAATAAGAACATAAAAAAAAAAGGAACACTGCAGCAGGCCTACTGGCTCATGCAAGGCAGGTCAAGTCTCCCACCATCTTAAGCCAATGCCCCAAACCCTGGTCAGATCAGGTCACACCACTTAGGGAGCAGGGCATTAAGTCCACTTACACAAGCTGTTAGGCCCAAACCACCCACCCACACCCATCATGTATTTATCTAACGCTTTTTTAAAACTACACAATGTTTCACCTTTATGACTGTACGAGATTTTCCAGTCATCCACAACTCTATGACCAAACCAGACTATTCCCTATGTCCTTCCTGAATCTAAATTTTTTCCAACAAAAAACCATTGCTCTGAGTCCTGTCTTGGCTAGATTTTTTTTAGCACGCCATTTCATTCCTTTCATTCTTTTTAATTTATACACCTCAATCATATCCCTAATTCTACCCCCAGAGTGCAGATTCGGGGCCCCTCAGTCTATCCTAAAGGGGAAGATTCCTGATACATACATGGGATCAACTTTGCATCCTCTTTTGATGTTTTCCAGTCATTTACACATATCCACTTTTGAAATATGGTACCAAAAGTGTGAAATAATTAAATGAGGCCTAACCAAAGATAAAAATTTAGAGATGAAGAAAACCTGAGGACCCCATTATTTACCCCCATGATGTAAGCAAGGATTCTGTTTGCTTTATTTGTACACTTATGCACTGTTGTCTTGGTTTTAGATTTCTGCTAATCAGAACCCCAAATTATTTTCGCAATCAGTAATATTAAGATCTACATTATTTAGTTTATATGTGGCATGGTTATTTTTCCGTCCAATGTTTAGAAAAAGGATAAAATTAATAAAAAAATAAAAACTACAACAAAATACTCAAACCCAAATTTTTATGCCAAATTAAAATAAACAGCATCAGATAAAAAATTAAATTATTAAACAAAGGTCATACAGGCAACTCGTGACCGGTAATTACAAAAACCATGAGGCAGAAAGACTGTAGTGGGAAACCAATTGTTCCAAAGCCCCAGCACATCACAATATACTTGGGGGGGGGGGCGATTAGAAGAACCGGCCCAAAGTGGCCAAGGGAAAGGGTGAGTGCTCAATCCTCAAACAGAGATTAGTGGTACATGAGTAGATACAGCCCAGAGAACAAGCCCTTTGTTTACCCTTCACACAAAAAGTTTCTGGAAAGTGAATGGATCACATCCACATAGAAGAATTGCTGAGGTCAGACAGCAATTCTCAATGGGGGGGTGAGAAGAGAGAGCAATCCCTTTTGATGTGGAGTGGGGGAAGAGAGAGCAATACCTTGAGGGGAGTGGAAGAGAGAAATACCTTGATGTGGGGTGGAAGGAGAGAAAAATTTGATGGGAGGGGAAGAGAGAGCAATCCCTTTTGATGTGGGAGGGGGGAAGAGAGAGCACACTTAGTGGAGTGTGGAAAGAGAGCAACCTTGGGGGGAGTGGGGGGGAAGAGAGAGAAACCCCTTGATGTGGATTTTGGGAAGAGAGAGCAATACCTTGATGGGAGTGGGGAAAGAGAGCAAACCTTGATGTGGAGTGGGAAGAGAGAGCAATCCTTGATGTGGAGTGGGAAGAGAGAGCAAACCTTGATGTGGGGTGGGAAGAGAGGGCAAACCTTGATGTGGAGTGGGGGAAGAGAGGGAAAACCCTTTGATGTGGAGTGGGAAGGGGGGCAATACCTTGATGGGAGTGGGGAAGAGGGGAATTGACAGAACCAACTAGAGGAAATAACCTGTAGACTTGCCCTGCCAGCAGGGAAACCAGTTAATAATTTTGAGGTTAATGATGATTGGGGAAAGTGATCACAAATCACTTTTTTTAATATATATGGAATTCCCTACTAATGGAAATCGTTCTGTCCCTGACTTCCGCCGGCTGATTTCATAGGACTGAAAATTACCGGGGAGGTGAACTGGAATGACCTGACAGGGGGTCAGGTAGGTGGTGATTGCCAATATGAGTTTTTCCAGAGAATAGTTCTGGCTGCCAGACAGCTTATTTCCTAATGGGGGAAATCAGATCAAAAAAAAAATGATCCTAAATGGATGAACAATAGATTAAAACATCTCATTGGTAAAAAGGGGAGGCATATATGGGCCCAATAAAAAGAGGAGGGGGGCAATTGGGTAATCAATATATTCAGTTAAAGAGAAAATAAAAAGGGAATAAAAAAGCAAAAAGAGACTATGAGGTTAAAGGCGAGAGAATAAGACAAACCCCAAAGGATTTTTCAGGTATACAGAAGTAAGATTGGGGACAAGATAGGCCCACCAAAAGTCACTCAGGTCACCCCCACGGGAAAAGGAAATGTGTAGAATTTTAACACTTACTTCCTCTCAGTTTTTACACAGGAAGATACTAGCGATATTCCAGAAATAATTAATTTTTAGAACAGGATGATAGTAAACTATGCACGATTGGGGGTCCGGACATGGTCCTTAGACAAAAGATAAATTGAAACCTAACAAACCCCCAGGCCCTGATGAACTGTATGCAAGGGTTCTAAAGGAATGTAAAGAGGAGTTTAGAAACCCCGTTTAATCTTTTCAACATATCACTGAAAACTGGCATGGTGCCAAATAAGTAAAAAGGGGAATTTAATTATTTTCAAAGGGTGACAGGTCCTTAGCTTCAACTATAAAAACAAAAAAAAGGATCCTAGGTTTTTTCAATTTAAAATTCCGGTGAGGCCTCTTAGATTATTCAAGTTTTGGCACCGTTTACAAATGGTTTGCTCTTTAAAACCACAAAGGAGGATGACTAAGTTGATTTGTATAGAAAATTCCCTAAGGTGATGAGGGGGCCAATCGACTTAGAAAGACGTAGAATTAGGGGATATGATTGAAGGAGGTGTATAAATGGAAAACAGGAATAAATAAAGGTGATGTAAATAGTGCTAAAAATATCTAGTATTGACAGGACTACAGCAATGGCTTTAAAGTTGGATAAATTCAGATTCAGGAAGGATATAGGAAAGCATTGGTTTGGTAATAGAGTTGTCGATGAGTGGAACAAACTCCCGAGTACAGTTATAGAGGATAAAACGTTATTGTGGATTTTAAAAATAGGCTAGATAAATATATGAGTGGGTGCAGGTGGGTGTGAGTTTGGTCCTGACTAGTTTGTGCTACTAGGTCAGATGCCCTGCTCCTTCGCCCAAGTGAATGTAACCTGACACATGGCTGGGTCAGGGCATTGGCTTAAGCCGGTGGAAGACTTGGACCTGCCTCGCATGGGCCAGTGGGCCTGCTGCAGTGTTCCTTCTTTCTTAATGGTGGTGTTGAGGGAGGTGAAGAGTAGGGGTCAGGGTATGTTGGAGTGGTTGAGGGTGTGGTGGGGGAGGAGAGTGTTGGAGTAGGGGTTGAGGGTGTGGTGGGGAGGAGTGTTGGAGTAGGGTTGGTGGTGGGGGAGGAGAGTGTTGGTGGGGGTTGAGGTGTGGTGGGGGAGAGGAGAGTGTTGGTGTAGGGGTTGAGGGTGTGGTGGGGAGGAGAGTGTTGGTGTAGGGGTTGATGGTGTGGTGGGGAGGAGAGTGTTGGTGTAGGGTTGAGGTGTGGTTTGGGAGGAGAGAGTGTTGGTGTAGGGGTTGGTGTGGTGGGGGAGGGAGAGTGTTGGTGTAGGGGTTCGATGGTGTGGTGGGGAGGAGGTGTGTTGGTGTAGGGGTTGATGGTGTGGTGGGGGAGGAGAGTGTTGGTGTAGGGGTTGAGGTGTGGTGGGGGAGGAGAGTGTTGGTGTAGGGGTTGATGGTGTGGTGGGGGGGAGGAGAGTGTTGGTGTAGGGGTTGATGGTGTGGTGGGGAGGAGTGTGTTGGTGTAGGGGTTGATGGTGTGGTGGGGAGGAGAGTGTTGGTGTAGGGGTTGAGGGTGTGGTGGGGGAGGAGAGTGTTGGTGTAGGGGTTGAGGGGTGTGGTGGGGAAGGAGAGTGTTGGAGTAGTGGTTGAGGGTGTGGTGGGGAGGAGAGTGTTGGTGTAGGGGTTGATGGTGTGGTGGGGAGGAGAGTGTTGGTGTAGGGGTTGATGGTGTGGTGGGGGAGGAGAGTGTTGGTGTAGGGGTTGAGGGTGTGGTGGGGAGGAGAGTGTTGGTGTGGGGGGTTGAGGGTGTGGGGGAGGAGAGTGTTGGTGTAGGGGTTGAGGGTGTGGTGGGGGAGGAGAGTGTTGGTGTGGTGGGGGAGGAGAGTGTTGGTGTGGTGGGGAGGAGAGTGTTGGTGAGGGGTTGATGGTGTGGTGGGGAGGAGAGTGTTGGTGTAGGAGTTGATGGTGTGGTGGGGGGAGGAGAGTGTTGGTGTAGGGGTTGAGGGTGTGGTGGGGGAGGAGAGTGTTGGAGTAGTGGTTGAGTGTGGTGGGGGAGGAGAGTGTTGGTGTAGGGGTTGATGGTGTGGTGGGGGAGGAGAGTGTTGGTGTAGGGGTTGATGGTGTGGTGGGGGAGGAGAGTGTTGGTGTAGGGGTTGAGGGTGTGGTGGGGGAGGGGTCCCACTGCGTGTTGCTCCTGACCTTGTGAACGAACATTTCTGCGACTTTGTTCCTGGTCATCTCTGCTTTATTATCATTGATTTTGTTACTTTTCGTTGCGTTTAGCGAGTGTTTTTTTGTTTAAAGTTCAGTTTTCCTTGAATTTCTTTTATAAGGTAGTGAAGGTGATGTGGCTGAGGTGGTGACTCAAGGCTATACCACCTGTCTACGTACTCCCTTAGGTTGTCTCTGCGGGGGGTTGACCTCCAGCTTCTGGGCTCCGCCTTCATATTACCATTAACTGGTGTGGCTTACTCTTTGTCCTTTTGGGTAGCGTCATATCTATTTTTGAATTCACGTACTAAGTTGTCCTGGACGTCTCCCTTGTGGTTTAGCGCTTCTTTTGATAATAATAATAATAATAATAATAATAATAATAATAATAATTTTGTCCTGGACGACACACCTTACTATGTTCACTTTTCTCATACTTTAAACAGGTGTGTTTTATGTCACTCTGCTTTATTTAAACTTATAGTGTCAACTTATGTCCCCTCCTTGTTTAATACCTTATCACTTAATCTGTATTAATTTTTCAATATCTATGAGTATTTTATGTGATATATGTATGTGTTGTTGTTAGATTATGTATCGTTCTTAAGTTACCTTCATATTCCAGAGTTTACATATCTAAGACCAGTCTGTGGCACACATCTCGACTCTAAACTTTATGTAGACAAGAAAACTCATAATGTCATAAGTCATTGGTAAGTAAGTCACACTTCAGTGGAGAAACTAAAGTGACGTTATGTCCATCGTGAAGCTTTAAGAAGTGACCATTGAGAGTCAGGAGTGAGGGTGGCTGATGCTCTTATGTAAGTTAGGTCACCTGTCTTCTGAACATTACACTGACAGTGCACTAGGAAAGGCAACACCATCAATATAAAGCCAAAATTCTAGTTAGAAATTTTGTTTATAAAGGTGATTGAAGAAAGGTGTGTGTGAAGGTTAGAGAGTTTTGGCAGAGGATCAGTTCACTCTCATGTCTATGTTTATAATCTTCATGGAATTAATGTCGCTTTAACCTCTTAGTATACACATAGGTGCAATGTTTATTATGACTGTTATCTTGTATTAGTCTTAAGTTGTATCTGGCCTGAAATACTCACCATAACCTGAGGTTTCCATGGATACTATCAAATGCCATCCAATTTTGTAAGCGTGTGTACTGTATCTTCATATATTGAGGATGGCAGCAGCAGCAGCAGCAGCAGCTGCTGCTGCTGCTGCTGCTGCTGCTGTTACTGCCCACATATTTGACCTCTGATCAACAAGTGTTGAGCCAAATTACAAGTAAACAAATAATAAATTACCCAACACTGGTTCTAAGAGTTGTCTATAGCCACATTATATTAATAAATATGAGAGACTTGAGTTGTGATTTGTTAATAGTTCGTAGAGGCAGAGGTGACCTGCAGCTAAATGATGGAGCCCTCGGCTCACAATACAAGAAAACGGATTCGATTCCCAGGCAGGGCGATACTTATGCCTCTTAACATCTTATTCACCTAGCATCAAATAGTCACTTAGCTGTTAGTTGTTGTGAGTCGTACTTTGAAGGTGGTAGGTACATATATACCTTACACAAAACTGAGTTTAAAAATTAGTTGAGATAACAGCTGATCTCCCGTAAATTAAACTATATAAAACATAGTGAGTTGTTTGTTGATGACGTAGAGAGTGACGTTGATTATCAAGCAAGAGAGTATTGTTAAGCAAGGTGTGTGTATTAACCTCTTGTATATTAAACAAGTGACTTTGATAGTCTGCCGCTGACCGCTTCACTCAGGTTAAACTAATATTCTCCTCTATTATGTTAATGTGATGTTCGTCTTTTTTGTTAATAGTAGTGATGATTGTGTGTTAATAGTGATGATTGTGTGTTAATACTGAAGATTGTGTGTTAATATTGAAGATTGTGTGTTAATAGTGAAGATTGTGTATTAATAGTGATGATTGTGTGTTAATACTGAAGATTTTGTGTTAATACTGAAGATTGTGTGTTAATAGTGATGATTATGTGTTAATAGTGATGATTGTGTGTTAATAGTGATGATTGTGTGTTAATAGTGATGATTTTTGTGTTAATAGTGATGATTGTGTGTTAATAGTGAAGATTGTGTGTTAATACTGATGATTGTATGTTAATAGTGATGATTGTGTGTTAATAGTGATGATTGTGTGTTAATAGTGATGATTGTGTGTTAATACTGAAGATTGTGTGTTAATAGTGATGATTGTGTGTTAATACTGAAGATTGTGTGTTAATAGTGATGATTGTGTGTTAATAGTGATGATTGTGTGTTAATACTGAAGATTGTGTGTTAATAGTGATGATTGTGTGTTAATAGTGATGATTGTGTGTTAATAGTGATGATTGTGTGTTAATAGTGAAGATTTTGTGTTAATAGTGATGATTGTGTGTTAATACTGAAGATTGTGTGTTAATAGTGATGATTGTGTGTTAATAGTGATGATTGTGTGTTAATAGTGATGATTGTGTGTTAATAGTGATGATTGTGTGTTAATACTGAAGATTGTGTGTTAATAGTGATGATTGTGTGTTAATAGTGATGATTGTGTGTTAATAGTGATGATTGTGTGTTAATAGTGATGATTGTGTGTTAATAGTGATGATTGTGTGTTAATAGTGATGATTGTGTGTTAATAGTGATGATTGTGTTAATAGTGATGATTGTGTGTTAATAGTGATGATTGTGTGTTAATAGTGATGATTTTTGTGTTGATAGTGATGATTGTGTGTTAATAGTGATGATTGTGTGTTAATAGTGATGATTGTGTGTTAATAGTGATGATTGTGTGTTAATACTGAAGATTGTGTGGTAATAGTGATGATTGTGTGTTAATAGTGATGATTGTGTGTTAATACTGAAGATTGTGTGTTAATAGTGATGATTGTGTGTTAATAGTGATGATTGTGTGTTAATAGTGATGATTGTGTGTTAATAGTGATGATTGTGTGTTAATAGTGATGATTGTGTGTTAATAGTGATGATTTTTGTGTTGATAGTGATGATTGTGTGTTAATAGTGAAGATTTTGTGTTAATAGTGATGATTGTGTGTTAATAGTGATGATTGTGTGTTAATAGTGATGATTGTGTGTTAATAGTGATGATTGTGTGTTAATACTGAAGATTGTGTGTTAATAGTGATGATTGTGTGTTAATAGTGATGATTGTGTGTTAATAGTGAAGATTTTGTGTTAATAGTGATGATTGTGTGTTAATAGTGATGATTGTGTGTTAATAGTGATGATTGTATGTTAATAGTGATGATTGTGTGTTAATAGTGATGATTGTGTGTTAATAGTGATGATTGTGTGTTAATAGTGATGATTGTGTGTTAATAGTGATGATTGTGTGTTAATAGTGATGATTTTTGTGTTGATAGTGATATTTCAGTGTTGATAGTAATGAGGTTTGTATGGTGACAGTGATGATCTTTGTGTGTTGATATTGCTGTTGTTTCTGGGTTTATTATTGTATACCTTTGATAGGTTTCGAGAGATTTCCTTGCCTGGTCACCAAATTGTTGGTGCTGGCGGCCTGCTGGCCCACAGATGCATCACAGCCTGGGTGATCTGCCGGAGCTACTTGTTCAGTTTGTTCTTGAAGACTTCAACACGTGTTCCGTCAGTGTTTCTGATATCTTTTAGTAAGGTGTTAAATAATCTGAGACCACGGATGTTAATACATTGTTCTCTTATTGTATCCATGGTACCCCTGCTTTTCACTGAAGTTTATTCTACACTTCCTCCCATATCTCTCACTCCAGTATGTTGTTATGGCAGTGTGCAGGTTTGGGACCAGGTCTTCATGTACTTTCCACGTATATATTATCATTTATCTCTCTCACCTCTTGATATATGACGGAGCCGTCAACAGTGAACAATACTTTGAGAGAACACAAGTGATTTAAATAACATCACCACTGGCACTACTGTTTTCCTTGTTTTGTATGTTGTAGTTATCCACCCCCATCATTTTCCTGGCTGTCGTGATATTTGCATTATTGTGTTCCTTAAAAGGTCAGCTGACATTATTACATCCAGATCTTTCACATGTTACTTCCGTCCTATTTGGTAATCTTTCATTTTATATACAGTCCCTTTTGGAACTAGTATCTTTGAACGTCATGTTCCCCACTGACAACTGGAAAATCCTCTTCATATCTTGCAATTTTTCCGTGTCTTCTACCGAGGCGATTATCATGCTTATTTTGGTATACGCTGCTGATGATACAAAACTGTGGCAAATGGATTAGTAGTTGTGAGAAGCAAGGTCTTCCCTCTCTAAATCCATGCTGTTTTGGGTTGTACTTTAGTGTTGATATTTGCGGGTTTATAGTAGTCGAGGTAACAAGATACGAGATGTGAAAACAGAAAGAAGGAGCAAATAAGGTCTGAAATAGTATAGGGTATTGGAGGAAGGTTGAGAGGGTGATATAGTGAGGGAGGGAAGGTAAGAAGAGAGGGGGTGGAGGGACAGAAAGAGGGGAGGGAGAGGCGGAGATCAAGAAACGACATAAAGGTTGACCAGTGTGTGCAGAACTATGAGACACAGGCAGTTTCTCACCTTGACGCTCCTCATCAACCTTCTATCAGTAAACACAAGAAATATTTCCACAACACACGTAAAAATCTTCAAGAGGAAACCAGACACCTTCCAGCAGGATGCAACAGCAGCCACAACCACCATTATTATTATTATTATTATTATTATTATTATTCATAAAATGGTAAGTAGCTTGTTGATAGGGTAGTGTTGTGACGAAGGTTAGTAAGGTTTGTCAGGAAAGAGGACAAGTGTTTCCTGACTCTGGTTTTAGTCATATTATAACAAAAGTTAGGTAGGGGTCTTGAAGCATTGCAGACGGTGAAGTACTGCAACACGAGCACTGAGGTAGAGGTTGTTGCAGGTGCTACAGTAAGAACAACGTCTGCAATTAATGTAAATGAGACTAAGACTTGGATGATGATAAAGACAACACTCACGCAAGTCAACACTCACGCAAGACAACACTCACGCAAGACAACACTCACGCAAGACAACACTCACGCAAGACAACACTCACGCAAGACAACACTCACGCAAGACAACACTCACGCAAGACAACACTCACGCAAGACAACTCTCACGCAAGACAACTCTCACGCAAGACAACACTCACGCAAGACAACACTCACGCAAGACAACACTCACGCAAGACAACACTCACGCAAGACAACACTCACGCAAGACAACACTCACGCAAGACAACACTCACGCAAGTCAACACTCACGCAAGACAACACTCACGCAAGACAACACTCACGCAAGACAACACTCACGCAAGACAACACTCACGCAAGACAACTCTCACGCAAGTCAACACTCACGCAAGACAACACTCACGCAAGACAACACTCACGCAAGTCAACACTCACGCAAGACAACACTCACGCAAGACAACACTCACGCAAGACAACACTCACGCAAGACAACACTCACGCAAGACAACTCTCACGCAAGTCAACACTCACGCAAGACAACACTCACGCAAGACAACACTCACGCAAGTCAACACTCACGCAAGACAACACTCACGCAAGACAACACTCACGCAAGACAACTCTCACGCAAGTCAACACTCACGCAAGACAACACTCACGCAAGACAACACTCACGCAAGACAACACTCACGCAAGACAACACTCACGCAAGACAACACTCACGCAAGACAACACTCACGCAAGACAACTCTCACGCAAGTCAACACTCACGCAAGTCAACACTCACGCAAGACAACACTCACGCAAGACAACACTCACGCAAGACAACACTCACGCAAGACAACACTCACGCAAGACAACTCTCACGCAAGTCAACACTCACGCAAGACAACACTCACGCAAGACAACACTCACGCAAGTCAACACTCACGCAAGACAACACTCACGCAAGACAACACTCACGCAAGACAACACTCACGCAAGACAACTCTCACGCAAGTCAACACTCACGCAAGTCAACACTCACGCAAGACAACACTCACGCAAGACAACACTCACGCAAGACAACACTCACGCAAGACAACACTCACGCAAGACAACTCTCACGCAAGTCAACACTCACGCAAGACAACACTCACGCAAGACAACACTCACGCAAGTCAACATTTGTCTTTCTCACAACACACTGCTTGTGTTGGAGCAGTATACGCACACACACACACAAGGAATCTGGACAGGTTACAAGCCTGGTCTGATAAATGCATCCTTTAGTTTAGCCTCACTAAATGCAAAATTATGAAGCTTGGAAAAGGACAGAGAAGACCGCAGACGGAGTACAGGCGCACATCAACCAAATAACTGCTGCAGCAAATGCGCATCTGGCAAATCTAAGAATAGTTTTTCGATATATAAGTAAGGAGTCATTTCCAGCATTGTACACCGTCAGGCCCATATTGGAGTACGTAGCACCATTGTGGAGCCCACACCTGGTCAGTCACATCAAGAAATTGGAGAAAGTTCAGAGATTTGCAACAAGACTAGTCCCTGAGCTAGGGAGTATGTCCGGTGAGAAGTTAAGGGAACTCAACATGATGCCACTGGAGGAGTAAGGGGGATATGATAACGACGTACAATATACTGAGAGGAATTGAGAAGGTGAACAGGGACAGTGTTACAAAGGTGGGAAATAGGAACAGGTGGGCTATCGACCACACGAGTCATTACTGCCGCAGGTCACCTCTTGTAAAACAGGTGGGCTATCGACCACACGAGTCATTACTGCCGCAGGTCACCTCTTGTAAAACAGGTGGGCTATCGACCACACGAGTCATTACTGCCGCAGGTCACCTCTTGTAAAACAGGTGGGCTATCGACCACACGAGTCATTACTGCCGCAGGTCACCTCTTGTAAAACAGGTGGGCTATCGACCACATGAGTCATTACTGCCGCAGGTCACCTCTTGTAAAACAGGTGGGCTATTGACCACACGAGTCATTACTGCCGCAGGTCACCTCTTGTAAAACAGGTGGGCTATCGACCACACGAGTCATTACTGCCGCAGGTCCCCTCTTGTAAAACAGGTGGGCTATTGACCACACGAGTCATTACTGCCGCAGGTCACCTCTTGTAAAACAGGTGGGCTATCGACCACCGAGTCATTACTGCCGCAGGTCACCTCTTGTAAAACAGGTGGGCTATCGACCACACGAGTCATTACTGCCGCAGGTCACCTCTTGTAAAACAGGTGGGCTATTGACCACACGAGTCATTACTGCCGCAGGTCACCTCTTGTAAAACAGGTGGGCTATTGACCACACGAGTCATTACTGCCGCAGGTCACCTCTTGTAAAACAGGTGGGCTATTGACCACACGAGTCATTACTGCCGCAGGTCACCTCTTGTAAAACAGGTGGGCTATTGACCACACGAGTCATTACTGCCGCAGGTCACCTCTTGTAAAACAGGTGAGCTATTGACCACACGAGTCATTACTGCCGCAGGTCACCTCTTGTAAAACAGGTGGGCTATCGACCACACGAGTCATTACTGCCGCAGGTCACCTCTTGTAAAACAGGTGGGCTATTGACCACATGAGTCATTACTGCCGCAGGTCACCTCTTGTAAAACAGGTGGGCTATTGACCACACGAGTCATTACTGCCGCAGGTCACCTCTTGTAAAACAGGTGGGCTATTGACCACATGAGTCATTACTGCCGCAGGTCACCTCTTGTAAAACAGGTGGGCTATTGACCACACGAGTCATTACTGCCGCAGGTCACCTCTTGTAAAACAGGTGGGCTATTGACCACACGAGTCATTACTGCCGCAGGTCACCTCTTGTAAAACAGGTGGGCTATTGACCACATGAGTCATTACTGCCGCAGGTCACCTCTTGTAAAACAGGTGGGCTATTGACCACACGAGTCATTACTGCCGCAGGTCACCTCTTGTAAAACAGGTGGGCTATTGACCACACGAGTCATTACTGCCGCAGGTCACCTCTTGTAAAACAGGTGGGCTATTGACCACATGAGTCATTACTGCCGCAGGTCACCTCTTGTAAAACAGGTGGGCTATTGACCACACGAGTCATTACTGCCGCAGGTCACCTCTTGTAAAACAGGTGGGCTATTGACCACATGAGTCATTACTGCCGCAGGTCACCTCTTCAATAACACTTTTACTACTAAAATAGTGATTAAAGTATACTCTCAGTATACATCCACTTAGAGATATACTCTCAGTATACATC
The DNA here is from genome assembly GCA_009830355.1 of Cherax destructor. NCBI lineage: Eukaryota > Metazoa > Arthropoda > Malacostraca > Decapoda > Parastacidae > Cherax > Cherax destructor. The sequence continues at coordinate 5,127 of WNWK01038019.1, read as the reverse complement.
CACTTAGAGATATACTCTCTGGTACATCCACTTAGAGATATACTCTCAGTATACATCCACTTAGAGATATACTCTCTGGTACATCCACTTAGAGATATACTCTCAGTATACATCCACTTAGAGATATACTCTCTGGTACATCCACTTAGAGATATACTCTCTGGTACATCCACTTAGAGATATACTCTCAGTATACATCCACTTAGAGATATACTCTCTGGTACATCCACTTAGAGATATACTCTCTTGTACATCCACTTAGAGATATACTCTCTGGTACATCCACTTAGAGATATACTCACAGTATACATCCACTAAGAGATATAGTTTCTGGTACATCCACTAAGAGATATACTCTCTGGTACATCCACTTAGAGATATACTCTCTGGTACATCCACTTAGAGATATACTCTCAGTATACATCCACTTAGAGATATACTGTCTGGTACATCCACTTAGAGATATACTCTCAGTATACATCCACTAAGAGATATACTCTCTGGTACATCCACTAAGAGATATACTCTCTGGTACATCCACTTAGAGATATACTCTCTGGTACATCCACTTAGAGATATACTCTCTGGTACATCCACTTAGAGATATACTCTCTGGTACATCCACTTAGAGATATACTCTCTGGTACATCCACTTAGAGATATACTCTCTGGTACATCCACTTAGAGATATACTCTGTGTGTGTATATATCCTTAGTAACCATATTTTGAGGTCAAGTTGAGAGAGTGACTCTCCCAGGTGACTTCTTCTTATGTGTGCAGTACACACCTGCCTTGCTTGCTACACCACTGACGTCATGTTGAACCTTGTACACTTTAGTTGTGCATCACTGTATATAGACAAGCGTGTGTGTTGTGTTGTGTGTGTACTCACCTAATTTACCTAATTGTGCTTGCAGGGGTCGAGACTCAGCTCCTGGCCCCGCCTCTTCACTGATCGCTACTAGGTCCTCTCTCCCTGCTTCATGAGCTTTATCATACCTCGTCTTAAAGCTATGTATGGTTCCTGCCTCCACTATATCACTTGCTAGACTATTCCACTTCCTGACAACTCTATGGCTGAAGAAATACTTCCTAACATCCCTTTGACTCATATGAGTCTTCAACTTCCAATTGAGACCCCTTGTTTCTGTGTCCCCTCTCTGGAACATCCTGTCTCTATCCACCTTGTCTATTCCACGCAGTATTTTGTATGTCGTTATCATGTCTCCCCTAACCCTCCTGTCCTCCAGTGTTGTCAGGCCGATTTCCCTTAACGTTTCTTCGTAGGACAATCCCCTTAGCTCTGGGACTAGTCTTGTCGCAAACCTTTGCACTTTCTCGAATTTCTTGACGTGCTTGTGTGTGTGTGTGTGTGTGTGTGTGTGTGTGTGTGTGTGTGTGTGTGTGTGTGTGTGTGTGTGTGTGTGTGTGTGTGTAAATTCTAATTTTAGGGATTAAAGTATTCCTGAGTGATGGCATGCAGGTAGTGTAATGGATAGGTTTTAAACTTAGCCAAGTAGCAGGTGTAACCAGCCACAACACACTAGATTACAAGGGTGTAACCAGCCACAACACACTAGCTTACAGAGGTGTAACCAGCCACAACACACTAGCTTACAAGGGTGTAACCAGCCACAACACACTAGCTTACAGAGGTGTAACCAGCCACAACACACTAGCTTACAAGGGTGTAACCAGCCACAACACACTAGCTTACAAGGGTGTAACCAGCCACAACACACTAGATTACAGGGGTGTAACCAGCCACAACACACTAGCTTACAGAGGTGTAACCAGCCACAACACACTAGCTTACAAGGGTGTAACCAGCCACAACACACTAGCTTACAAGGGTGTAACCAGCCACAACACATTAGATTACAGAGGTGTAACCAACCACAACACACTAGCTTACAGGGGTGTAACCAGCCACAACACACTAGATTACAGAGGTGTAACCAGCCACAACACATTAGATTACAGGGGTGTAACCAGCCACAACACACTAGATTACAGAGGTGTAACCAGCCACAACACACTAGATTACAGGGGTGTAACCATCCACAACACATTAGATTACAGGGGTGTAACCAACCACAACACACTAGCTTACAGGGGTGTAACCAGCCACAACACATTAGATTACAGGGGTGTAAACAACCACAACACACTAGATTACAGGGGTGTAACCAGCCACAACACACTAGATTACAGGGGTGTAGCCAGGACAACACACTAGATTACAGGGGTGTAACCAACCACAACACATTAGATTACAGGGGTGTAACCAACCACAACACACTAGCTTACAGGGGTGTAACCAGCCACAACACATTAGATTACAGGGGTGTAACCAACCACAACACACTAGATTACAGAGGTATAACCAGCCACAACACACTAGATTACAGGGGTGTAGCCAGCCACAAAACATTAGATTACAGGGGTGTAACCAACCACAACACACTAGATTACAGGGGTGTAACCAGCCACAACACATTAGATTACAGGGGTGTAACCAACCACAACACACTAGATTACAGAGGTATAACCAGCCACAACACACTAGCTTACAGGGGTGTAAACAACCACAACACACTAGATTACAGGGGTGTAACCAGCCACAACACACTAGATTACAGGGGTGTAGCCAGGCACAACACACTAGATTACAGGGTGTAACCAACTACAACATGAGGCACACCACGTGTGCTTTACACAAAGGATCGACTTCTCAAACACTGAGTCCTAGTGAGGGAGAACGCTGGTGTTCCAGACAGTTTTAACACTTTCATGCCAAGGCAAGAGTGTAGTCAATTATCACTGGTTGGTAAAGTACTGAGAAGGAAAGCTGACCTACATCAGTGTAGCCAGGCACAACACACTAGATTACAGGGGTGTAACCAGCCACAACACACTACATTATAGAGGTGTAGCCAGCCACATTACACTACATTACAGAGGTGTAGTTAGCCACAATACACTACATTATAGAGGTGTAGCCAGCCACAATACACTACATTATAGAGGTGTAGCCAGCCACAATACACTACATTATAGAGGTGTAGCCAGCCACAATACACTACATTATAGAGGTGTAGCCAGCCACAATACACTACATTATAGAGGTGTAGCCAGCCACAATACACTACATTATAGAGGTGTAGCCAGCCACAATACACTACATTACAGAGGTGTAGCCAGCCACATTACACTATATTACAGAGGTGTAGCCAGCCATATTACACTATATTACAGAGGTGTAGCCAACCACTTTACACTATATTACAGAGGTGTAGCCAGCCACATTACATTACAGAGGTGTAGCCAGCCACATTACACTACATTACAGAGGTGTAGCCAGCCACAATACACTACATTATAAAGGTGTACCCAGCCACATTACACTATATTACAGAGGTGTAGCCAGCCACATTACATTACAAAGGTGTAGCCAGCCACATTACATTACAGAGGCGTAGCCAGCCACATTACACTACATTACAGAGGTGTAGCCAGCCACAATACACTACATTATAGAGGTGTAGCCAGCCACAATACACTACATTACAGAGGTGTAGCCAGCCACATTACACTATATTACAGAGGTGTAGCCAGCCACATTACATTACAGAGGTGTAGCCAGCCACATTACACTACATTACAGAGGTGTAGCCAGCCACAATACACTACATTATAGAGGTGTACCCAGCCACATTACACTATATTACAGAGGTGTAGCCAGCCACATTACATTACAAAGGTGTAGCCAGCCACATTACATTACAGAGGCGTAGCCAGCCACATTACACTACATTACAGAGGTGTAGCCAGCCACAATACACTACATTATAGAGGTGTAGCCAGCCACAATACACTACATTACAGAGGTGTAGCTAGCCACATTACACTATATTACAGAGGTGTAGCCAGCCACATTACATTACAGAGGTGTAGCCAGCCACATTACACTACATTACAGAGGTGTAGCCAGCCACAATACACTACATTATAGAGGTGTAGCCAGCCACAATACACTACATTATAGAGGTGTAGCCAGCCACATTACACTACATTACAGAGGTGTAGCCAGCCACAATACACTACATTACAGAGGTGTAGCCAGACACAATACACTACATTATAGAGGTGTAGCCAGCCACATTACACTACATTACAGAGGTGTAGTTAGCCACAATACACTACATTATAGAGGTGTAGCCAGCCACAATACACTACATTATAGAGGTGTAGCCAGCCACAATACACTACATTATAGAGGTGTAGCCAGCCACAATACACTACATTATAGAGGTGTAGCCAGCCACAACACACTACATTATAGAGGTGTAGCCAGCCACAATACACTACATTATAGAGGTGTAGCCAGCCACAATACACTACATTATAGAGGTGTAGCCAGCCACAATACACTACATTACAGAAGTGTAGCCAGCCACAATACACTACATTATAGAGGTGTAGCCAGCCACAACACACTACATTATAGAGGTGTAGCCAGCCACAACACACTACATTATAGAGGTGTAGCCAGCCACAACACACTACATTATAGAGGTGTAGCCAGCCACAACACACTACACTATAGAGGTGTAGCCAGCCACAACACACTACATTATAGAGGTGTAGCCAGCCACAGCAAACTACACTATAGAGGTGTAGCCAGCCACAACACACTACATTATAGAGGTGCACCCAGCCACAACACACTACATTATAGAGGTGCAGCCAGCCACAACACACTACATTATAGAGGTGTAGCCAGCCACAACACACTACATTATAGAGGTGTAGCCAGCCACAACACACTACATTATAGAGGTGTAGCCAGCCACAACACACTACATTATAGAGGTGTAGCCAGCCACAACACACTACATTATAGAGGTGTAGCCAGCCACAGTACATTACATTTGGACTCCACAGGTGTTAAGTTTTTCAGTGAGCTAGAATAGGGTAGGTTTTTACATAAAAAAAATTAAATATATAATATTGTCAATCCTCACTTCCTCTACCTCTTCCTCACTTCCTCTACCTCTTCCTCACTTCCTCTACCTCTTCCTCACTTCCTCTACCTCTTCCTCACTTCCTCTACCTCTTCCTCA
>WNWK01038018.1:0-18162 GCA_009830355.1 Cherax destructor | reverse complement strand
AGTGTGGGGAGTGGGGGAAGTGAGAGGAGTGTGGATGAGTGTAAGTGTAGTGTAGAGTGTGGGGTGAGTGAGTGTGGGTGTAAGTGAGAGTGTAGTGATGGGGGTAGGGGAGGGGAGTGTGGGAGGGTGTAGAGGTAGTGGGGAGGTGTGAGAGGAGGTGGAGGTAGTGTGTGTAGGGGAGGGAGTGAGTGTGGGTAGTGTGGGGGAGGAGAGTGTAGTGTGGAGTGTAGTGTGGAGTGTACAACATACCAGGACCGACACATTTCGGTGTCTGTTTTCTGATGTGTCTAACCACATAATGTTGTAGAAGATATCATCTAAGACACGACATGTGTCTTATGGCATTTATGTAGACATTTAGTTCACCATAAACCACACATCGTGTCTTACATTACCTCTCAGTATATTGTACCATCGCTATTCAAAATATCCATGGTGTACAACACCTGGGTAACTTTATTTTCAAGATATTTTGCTAACCAGTGAATTTTTCAATTAAACATAGATGATACAGCATCACCATGGCAACTGGTCACGGAAGACATCTACATCTTGTTTGCTCATCTCTGGTCCGGCACTTGGGCACGACCTACTTCCATTAGTAGGTAGGTCCTGCCCACTTATGACGATGCCTTCAGCTGCTGCATCTTACTTTTATTATACATGCTAGTTCAGTTTCCCACATTTGTTTACATTTATCAAGGCTAAGGTAGCAAACATCTGATTAGCTTATCCTCCCCTGATAGCCATATATCTCCGTATTGCAATGAAAAAATCATTTTTTATCGAAACTTTTTTTGATATGAAGATACCCTGTGTTGCAGAGGTCTAATTTATCATGTCGGTATTATAAACCATTAATATAAAGATAATTGTCTGGCGCAGCAACGAAATGGGAAAAGGATTTGTGAGACGTTACGCAGATATCTGAAGCCATAACAACAGTGTCATAGCGTCCATAATAAGGCCAACAGAGACTACTTGGCTTTATATTGGTAAATGGTACATATGCTCTGATTAAGACTTTTATTAAGGAAACGTGTCACCACAAGTGACTGCTTCAATCTTATAGCAGGAAGTATCAGCAACGAGTCATATGACTGGTGAAGTCTCACTAGAATTGTGCAACGTAATTCTGGTCTCCATACTACAGAATGGACGATATCAACGCATTAGACAACATACATAGAGAGAGAGATGACAACATTAATCCACTGTATAAAGAACATTTCATACGACGATACATTCACAGCTCTGAACATTCACTCTTGCAAGACGTAGGGTAGAATGAGAGATGCCTGAAGTATACAAGGAAAACACGGGTTTAAATAAATGAGAAATAATAAGGTAATGGAAATAACTAAGAAATAGACTTGAAATGATGGATTTAAGTTAGATAAATCGGGATTTCGAAAATAAATAAGAAATTATGGTTTTGGAAATAGCCTAAGCCTGGTTATTACAACAACTGTCAGCTTGTTGACATAGCAAGTTGCTCTACCAACGTACTTGTCTACGTTCATGTTATCGTAGTGGGTTGTAGATCTACTCAGGCTTCTAACTGCATTCCTATAACATTCACCTTCATTACTTAGTTCTCACCGAAGTTATATTTTACATTTTCCGTTCGGTTACTTTTTCTGGCTAACTTATCAAATTTATCATGAAGTAACCTACTGTATGATGAAATCTATAAAACATTGTATTTTAATTCCCTTTCAAAACACGGATATTTGACTCTCTATATCTGACTTCTCCAATGAGCATATTGTTAGTCAATATGTGACTCCAACACTGGTCCTGTCAGGTGTGGCACTGATAGCACTAGTCTTGTCCTCAGTAGCACGTCAGGTGTGGCACTGACAGCACTAGTCTTGTCCTCACTAGCACATCAGGTGTGGCACTGACAGCACTAATCTTGTCCTCACTAGCACGTCAGGTGTGGCACTGACTGGCTATCCTGAAGCGCACATAGCACCATCATTAGCATCCTCCTCGTTGCATGCTATTCTACGAGGCAGTGGCTCATCAGTCCCTGATCCACCGTGAGTCCTGATCGTGGACAGGGCCGAGGGGGCGTTCACCCCCGAAACACCCTCCAGGTAGGTTCTGCGGCCGGAACTAAGAAGAAACAGTCCAAAAATTTGCGTAATGGTTCGCTCATTTACCAGCTAGCTCGCTCACTTAATTTCTATCTCACTGGCTCGTTTTTACTCATTTTACGGACAGGAATAAAAAGATCCTATAAGAAAAGACAAACAAACAATTGCTCAAACAGCACATTTTATGGAGAGGAAGAAGAAGACCAAAGAAAAAAGCCAAGAGATACACAGTGTAGGAGGGAAAACATGAAATCAAAGGGAATCATTTACGTTGAGAATAGTACAGGTAGACTAGAAATGACTGTCATGAAAATCAGAGGCCAACATAAAATCTACGAAAACGCATACATCATACACTAACATACATCATACACTACAATGAAACTAACATACATCATACACTACAATGAAACTAACATACATATTACACTACAATGAAACTAACATGCATCATACACCACAGTGTCACTAACATACATCATACACTACAATGAAACTAACATACATCATACTCTACAATGAAACTAACATACATAATACACCACAGTGTTACTAACATACATCATACACTACAATGAAACTAACATACAGCATACACTACAGTTTCACTAACATACAGCATACACTACAGTGAAACTAACATACATCATACACTACAATGAAACTAACATACATCATACTCCACAATGAAACTAACATACATCATACTCCACAATGAAACAAACATAAATCATACACTACAGTATAACTAACATACATCATACACTACAATGAAACAAACATAAATCATACACTACAGTATCACTAACATACATCATACACTACAATGAAACTTTCATACAGCATACACCACAGTGTCACTAACATAAATCATACACTACAATGAAACTAACATACATCATACACTACAGTATCACTGACATACATCATACTCTACAGTGTAACTAACATACATCATACACTACAGTATAACTAACATACATCATACACTACATTATCACTGACATACATCATACACTACAATATCACTGACATACATCATACACTACAGTATCACTGACATACATCATACACTACAGTATAACTAACATACATCATACACTACAGTATCACTAACATACATCATACACTACAGTATAACTAACATACATCATACACTACAGTATCACTAACATACATCATACACTACAGTATAACTAACATACATCATACTAGTAAAACATACAATATCATATCACTACATACATCATACACTACAGTATCACTGACATACATCATACACTACAGTATCACTAACATACATCATACACTATCAGTATCACTAACATCATCATACAGTATACTAACATACATCATACTACAGTATCACTAACATACATCATACACTACAGTATCACTAACATACATCATACACTACAGTATAACTAACATACATCATACACTCAGTATCACTAACATACATCATACACTACAGTATCACTACATACATCATACACTCACAGTATCACACATCTATACTACATATCACTAACATACATCATACACTACAGTATCACTAACATACATCATACACTACAGTATCACTAACATACATCATACACTACAGTATCACTAACATACATCATACACTACAGTATAACTATTATACATCATACACTACAGTATAACTAACATACATCATACACTACAGTATAACTAACATACATCATACACTACAGTATCACTAACATACATCATACACTACAGTATCACTAACATACATCATACACTACAGTATCACTGACATACATCATACACTACAGTATAACTAACATACATCATACACTACAGTATAACTAACATACATCATACACTACAGTATAACTAACATACATCATACACTACAGTATAACTAACATACATCATACACTACAGTATAACTAACATACATCATACACTACAGTATAACTAACATACATCATACACTACAATATCACTGACATACATCATACACTTCAGTATCACTAACATACATCATACACTACAGTATAACTAACATACATCATACACTACAGTATAATTAACATACATCATACACTACAGTATCACTGACATACACCATACACTTCAGTATCACTAACATACATCATACACTACAGTATAACTAACATACACCATACACTACAGTATAACTAACATACATCATACACTACAGTATCACTGACATACATCATACACTACAGTATCACTGACATACATCATACACTACAGTATAACTAACATACATCATACACTACAGTATAACTAACATACATCGTACACTACAATATAACTAACATACATCATACACTACAGTATAACTAACATACATCATACACTACAGTATAACTAACATACATCATACACTACAGTATAACTAACATACATCATACACTACAGTATCACTAACATACATCATACACTACAGTATAACTAACATACATCATACACTACAGTATAACTAACATACATCATACACTACAGTATAACTAACATACATCATACACTACAGTATCACTGACATACATCATACACTACAGTATCACTGACATACATCATACACTACAGTATAACTAACATACATCATACACTACAGTATCACTGACATACATCATACACTACAGTATAACTAACATACATCATACACTACAGTATAACTAACATACATCATACACTACAATATAACTAACATACATCATACACTACAGTATAACTAACATACATCATACACTACAGTATAACTAACATACATCATACACTACAGTATTACTAACATACATCATACACTACAGTATCACTAACATACATCATACACTACAGTATAACTAACATACATCATACACTACAGTATAACTAACATACATCATACACTACAGTATAACTAACATACATCATACACTACAGTATCACTGACATACATCATACACTACAGTATCACTGACATACATCATACACTACAGTATAACTAACATACATCATACACTACAGTATAACTAACATATATCATACACTACAGTATCACTGACATACATCATACACTACAGTATCACTGACATACATCATACACTACAGTATAACTAACATACATCATACACTACAGTATAACTAACATACATCATACACTACAGTATCACTGACATACATCATACACTTCAGTATAACGGAGGAGGAAAAATACGTAAGTCTAGAAAAGAAAAACTTTATCATTTTACTGAGCAGAGATGTCAGGAGGAGGATCCTGCCTGGCTGTCTTACATGACCTCGCTGACAGCATGACACAGAGAGTGACAGGCGGCTTACATTCTCTAGACTTGTCAAACAGCCTTTGGGATTGCCCCTCGTCACACTAATTCACTGTGTGTGTGTGTGTACTCACCTAGTTGTGGTTGCAGATGTCGAGTCACAGCTCCTGGCCCCGCCTCTTCACTGGCAGCTACTTGGTCACTCTACCCGCACCATGAGCTTTATCATACCTCTCCTTAAAGCTATATATGGATCCTGCCTCCACTACATCACTTCCCAGACTATTCCACTTCCTGACAACTCTGTGACTGAAGAAATACTTCCTAACATCCCTGTGGTCCATCTGAGTCTTCAACTTCCAACTGTGTCCCTTTGTTGCTGTGTCCCACCTCTAGAACATTCTGTCTCTGTCCACCTTGTCGATTCCTCTCAGTATTTTATATGTCGTTATCCTATCCCCTCTATCTCTCCTGTCTTCCAGTGTCGTCATGTCGATTTCCCGTAACCTGTCCTCGTAGGACATACCCCTTAGCTCCGGGACTAGTCTTGTTGCAACCCTTTGCACTTTCTATAGTTTCCTTACATGCTTGGCTAGGTGAGGGTTCCAAACTGGCGCTGCATACTCCAGTATGGGCCTAACATACACAGTGTACGTGTGTGTGTGTGTGTATACACACCTAATTGTATTCATTTAATTGTGGTTGCAAGGGTCGATTCATAGCTCCTGACACCGCCTCTTCACTAGTCGCCACTAGATCCACTGCTCCATGAGCTTTATCATACCTCTTCTTAAAGCTATGTATGGTACCTGCCTCCACTGCATCACTTTCCAGATTATTCCACTTCCTGACAACTCTATGATTGTGTGTGTGTGTTTATGTAAAGCACTAAACCCATTCGAGTTATCCAGCGCAAGGTGTGATGGAGGCTTGATCTTTCGTCAGCTAATCGCAGGAGGAAATATAGGAAGAAAATGAGAGAGAAAGAGAGAGAAACCAAATAGATTTCCCCAAGGGTCAGTTCTTGGCCCTTGACAGCTCTACAATGTTGATTTAGTCGCTGGTTTAGTCGCTGGTCAGACTTTACTGACAAGGACGTTCTGTCGCCTAGTTTAATTAATGTAGCAAATGAATGTTAAGGAACAAAAAGGTACAATAACGTGACTGGAACAATACCGTGACTGAAACAATACCGTGACTGGAGCAAAACCGTGACTGGAACAATACCGTCACTAAAACAATACCGTGACTGGAGCAAAACCGTCACTGGAACAATACCGTGACTGGAACAATACCGTCACTGAAACAATACCGTGACTGGAGCAAAACCGTCACTGGAACAATACCGTGACTGGAACAATACCGTCACTGGAACAATATCGTGACTGGAACAATACCGTGATTAGAACAATACCATGACTGGAAAAATACCAACACTGGAGCAATACCGTCACTGGAACAATACCGTCACTGGAGCAAAACCATCACAGGAACAATACCGTCACTGGAACAAAACCATGACTAGAACAATACCGTCACTGGAACAATACAGTCACTGGAATAATACCGCCACTGGAACAATACTGTAACTGGAACAATACCGTCACTGGAACAATACCGTCACTGGAACAATACCAACATTGGAACAATACTATGACTGGAACAATGCCGTCACTGGAACAATACCGTCACTGGAACAAAACCGTCACTGGAACAATACCGTCACTGGAACAATACCGTTATTGGAACAACACCATGACTGGAACAATACCGTCACTGGAACAATACTGTCACTGGAACAATACCGTCACTGGAACAATACCGTCACTGGAACAATACCGTCACTGGAACAATACCGTCACTGGAACAATATCGTCACTGGAACAATACCGTCATTGGAACAATACCGTCACGAACCATACCATGACTGGAACAATTCCGTGACTGGAACAAAGCCGTCATTGGAACAATTCCGTGACTGGAAAAATACCGTCATTCGAACAACACCGTGACGAATACCGTCACTGGAACAATACCGTAACTGGAACAATACCGTCACTGGAACAATACCGTACCTGGAACAATACCGTCACTGGAACAATACCGTCACTGGAACAATACCGTCACTGGAACAATGCTATGACTGGAACAATACCGTCACTGGAACAATACCATCACTGGAACAATACCGTCACTGGAACAATACCGTCACTGGAACAATACCGTGACTGGAACAATACCGTGACTGGAACAATACCATCACTGGAACAATACTATCACTGGAACAATACCGTCACTGGAACAATACTGTCACTGGAACAATACCGTCACTGGAACAATACCGTCACTGGAACAATGCCGTGACTGCAACAATACCGTCATTCGAACAACACCGTGACGAACAATACCGTCACTGGAACAATACCGTCACTGGAACAATACCGTCACTGGAACAATACCGTCACTGGAACAATTCCGTCACTGGAAATATACCGTCACTGGAACAATACCGTCACTGGAACATTACCGTCACTGGAACAATACCGTGACTGAAACAATACCATGACTGGAACAATACCGTCACTGGAACAATACCGTCACTAGAACAATACCGTCTCTGGAACAATACCGTCATTGGAACAATTCCGTCACTGGAAATATACCGTCACTGGAACAATACCGTCACTGGAACAATACCGTCACTGGAACAATTCCGTCACTGGAAATATACCGTCACTGGAACAATACCGTTACTGGAACAATACCGTCACTGGAACAATACCGTCTATGAAACAATACAGTCACTGGAACAATATTGTCACTGGAACAATACCGGCCCTGGAACAATACCGTCACTGGAACAATACCGTCACTGAAACAATTCCGTCACTGGAACACACCGTGACTGGAACAATACCGTTACTGGAACAATACCGTCACTGGAACAATACTGTGACTGGAACAATACCGTCACTGGTACAATACCGTTACTGGAACAATACTGTGACTGGAACAATACCGTCACTGGAACAATACCGTCACCGGAACAATACCGTCACTGGCACAATACTGTTACTGGAAGAATACCGTCACTGGAACAATACTGTGACTGGAACAATACCGTCACTGGAACAATACTGTGACTGGAACAATACTGTCACTGGTACAATACTGTGACTGGAACAATACCGTCACTGGAACAATACTGTGACTGGAACAATACCGTCACTGGTACAATACTGTGACTGGAACAATACCGTCACTGGAACAATACTGTGACTGGAACAATACCGTCACTGGTACAATACTGTGACTGGAACAATACCGTCACTGGAACAATACAGTGACTGGAACAATACCGTCACTGGTATAATACTGTGACTGGATCAATACCGTCACTAGTACAATACTGTGACTGGAACAATACCGTCACTGGTACAATACTGTGACTGGAACAATACCGTCACTGGAACAATACCGTCACTGGAACAATGCTATCACTGGAACAATACCGTCACTGGAACAATACCGTCTCTGAAACAATACCGTCACTGGAACAATATTGTCACTGGAACAATACCGTCACTGGAACAATACCGTCACTGGAACAATACCGTCACTGAAACAATTCCGTCACTGGAACACTACCGTGACTGGAACAATACCGTTACTGGAACAATACCGTCAATGGAACAATACCGTCACTGGAACAATATCATCACTGGAACAATATTGTCAATGGAACAATACCGTCACTGGAACAATACCGTCACTGGAACAATACCGTCACTGGAACAATACCATCACTGGAACAATACCGTCACTGGAACAATACCATCACTGGAACAATACCGTCACTGGAACAATACTGTGACTGGAACAATACCGTCACTGGAACAATACTGTCACTTGTACAATACCGTCACTGGAACAATACTGTCACTTGTACAATACCGTCACTGGAACAATACCGTCACTGGAACAATACTGTGACTGGAACAATACCGTCACTGGCACAATACCGTTACTGGAACAATACCGTCACTGGAACAATACTGTTACTGGAACAATACCGTCACTGGAACAATACTGTGACTGGAACAATACCGTCACTGGAACAATACTGTGACTGGAACAATACCGTCACTGGAACAATACGTACTGGAACAATACCGTCACTGGTACAATACCGTCACTGGAACAATACTGTGACTGGAACAATACCGTCACTGGAACAATACCGTCACTGGAACAATACCGTACTGGAACAATACGACTGGAACAATACCGTCACTGGAACAATACTGTGACTGGAACAATACCGTCACTGGACAATACTGTGACTGGAACAATACCGTCACTGGAACAATACCGTCACTGGAACAATACCGTAACTGGAACAATACCGTCACTGGAACAATACTGTGACTGGAACAATACCGTCACTGGAACAATACCGTCACTGGAACAATACTGTGACTGGAACAATACCGTCACTGGAACAATACTGTGACTGGAACAATACCGTCACTGGAACAATACCGTACTGGAACAATACCGTCACTGGAACAATACCGTCACTGGAACAATACTGTGACTGGAACAATACCGTCACTGGTACAATACCGTCACTGGAACAATACTGTGACTGGAACAATACCGTCACTGGAACAATACCGTCACTGGAACAATACCGTCACTGGAACAATACTGTGACTGGAACAATACCGTCACTGGAACAATACTGTGACTGGAACAATACCGTCACTGGAACAATACTGTGACTGGAACAATACCGTCACTGGTACAATACTGTGACTGGAACAATACCGTCACTGGAACAATACTGTGACTGGAACAATACCGTCACTGGTACAATACTGTGACTGGAACAATACCGTCACTGGAACAATACTGTGACTGGAACAATACCGTCACTGGTACAATACTGTGACTGGAACAATACCGTCACTGGTACAATACTGTGACTGGAACAATACCCTCACTGGTACAATACTGTGACTGGAACAATACCGTCACTGGTACAATACTGTGACTGGAACAATACCGTCACTGGAACAATACTGTCACTGGAAAAATACCGTCACTGGAACAATACCGTCACTGGAACAATACCGTCACTGGAACAATACCGTCACTGGTACAATACTGTGACTGGAACAATACTTTCACTGGTACAATACTGTGACTGGAACAATACCGTCACTGGAACAATACCGTCACTGGTACAATACGGTCACTGGAATAATACCGCCACTGGAACAATACTGTAACTGGAAAAATACCGTCACTGGAACAATATTGTTACTAGAACAATACTGTGACTGGAACAATACCGTCACTGGAACAATAACGTCACTGGTACAATACCGTCACTGGTACAATACGTACTGGTATCAGAACAATACTGTGACTGGAACAATACCGTCACTGGAACAATAACGTCACTGGTACAATACCGTCACTGGTACAATACCGTCACTGGTACAATACAGTCACTGGTACAATACCGTCAATGGTACAATACTGTCACTGGTACAATACCGTCACTGGTACAATACCGTCACTGGAACAATACCGTCACTGGTACAATACCGTCACTGGAACAATACCGTCACTGGTACAATACACATATAACTCGTATAGCAGAAAGAAGCTCATGACGATGATTGGGTCCCATTTGGTCCATTGACGAGTCACAATGTGACTCGTCAATGTGACTCGTCAATGTGACTCGTCAATGTGACTCGTCAATGTGACTCATCAATGTGACTTATCAGTGTGACTCATCAATGTGACTCGTCAATGTGACTCGTCAATGTGACTCGTCAATGTGACTCATCAATGTGACTCATCAGTGTGACTCGTCAATGTGACTCATCAGTGTGACTCGTCAATGTGAATCATCAATGTGACTCATCAATGTGACTCGTCAATGTGACTCGTCAATGTGACTCGTCAATGTGACTCGTCAATGTGACTCATCAATGTGACTCATCAGTGTGACTCGTCAATGTGACTCATCAGTGTGACTCGTCAATGTGACTCATCAATGTGACTCATCAATGTGACTCGTCAATGTGACTCATCAATGTGACTCGTCAATGTGACTCATCAGTGTGACTCGTCAATGTGACTCGTCAATGTGACTCGTCAATGTGACTCATCAGTGTGACTCGTCAATGTGACTCATCAATGTGACTCGTCAATGTGACTCCTTAGTGTGACTCGTCAATGTGACTCATCAATGTGACTCATCAATGTGACTCGTCAATGTGACTCGTCAATGTGACTCGTCAATGTGACTCGTCAATGTGACTCATCAGTGTGACTCGTCAATGTGACTCATCAGTGTGACTCGTCAATGTGACTCATCAATGTGACTCATCAATGTGACTCGTAAATGTGACTCATCAATGTGACTCGTCAATGTGACTCATCAGTGTGACTCGTCAATGTGACTCGTCAATGTGACTCGTCAATGTGACTCATCAGTGTGACTCGTCAATGTGACTCATCAATGTAACTCGTCAATATGACTCATCAGTGTGACTCGTCAATGTGACTCATCAATGTGACTCATCAATTTGACTCATCAATGTGACTCGTCAATGTGACTCGTCAATGTGACTCGTCAATGTGACTCATCATGTGACTCGTCAATGTGACTCATCAGTGTGACTCGTCAATGTGACTCATCAGTGTGACTCATCAATGTGACTTATCAATGTGACTCATCAGTGTGACTCATCAGTGTGACTCATCAGTGTGACTCATCAGTGTGACTCATCAGTGTGACTCATCAGTGTGACTCATCAGTGTGACTCATCAGTGGTCTAGATCGTCATCAGCTTCTTTCTGCTAAGTTCGAGTTATCTGTGAAATGAATATTAAGGCAACACTGAGCGTCTGAGTTGTCACTAACTGCAGCACTGAGTACTGGTGCAGTCACAGCATAACCATCTTACACCTGATAATGTGAGGTGCTAATATCTAGTCTTGTGTGGTGCTAGCCATGTGTGTATGAACACCACTGAATCACCCCAGTACGACACAGTCTTGTGTGGTGCTAGCCATGTGTGTATGAACCCACTGAATCACCCCAGTACGACACAGTCTTGTGTGGTGCTAGCCATGTGTGTATGAACACCACTGAATCACCACAGTACGACACAGTCTTGTGTGGTGCTAGCCATGTGTGTATGAACACCACTGAATCACCACAGTACGACACAGTCTTGTGTGGTGCTAGCCATGTGTGTATGAACACCACTGAATCACCCCAGTACGACACAGTCTTGTGTGGTGCTAGCCATGTGTGTATGAACCCACTGAATCACCACAATACGACACAGTCTTGTGTGGTGCTAGCCCTGTGTGTATGAACCCACTGAATCACCACAGTACGACACAGTCTTGTGTGGTGCTAGCCATGTGTGTATGAACCCACTGAATCACCACAGTACGACACAGTCTTGTGTGGTGCTAGCCATGTGTGTATGAACATACTGAATCACCCCAATACGACACAGTCTTGTGTGGTGCTAGCCATGTGTGTATGAACACCACTGAATCACCACAGTACGACACAGTCTTGTGTGGTGCTAGCCATGTGTGTATGAACCCACTGAATCACCCCAGTACGACACAGTCTTGTGTGGTGCTAGCCATGTGTGTATGAACCCACTGAATCACAAAAGTACGACACAGTCTTGTGTGGTGCTAGCCATGTGTGTATGAACACCACTGAATCACAACAGTACGACACAGTCTTGTGTGGTGCTAGCCATGTGTGTATGAACACCACTGAATCACCACAGTACGACACAGTCTTGTGTGGTGCTAGCCATGTGTGTATGAACCCACTGAATCACCACAGTACGACACAGTCTTGTGTGGTGCTAGCCATGTGTGTATGAACATACTGAATCACCCCAATACGACACAGTCTTGTGTGGTGCTAGCCATGTGTGTATGAACACCACTGAATCACCACAGTACGACACAGTCTTGTGTGGTGCTAGCCATGTGTGTATGAACCCACTGAATCACCCCAGTACGACACAGTCTTGTGTGGTGCTAGCCATGTGTGTATGAACCACTGAATCACAAAAGTACGACACAGTCTTGTGTGGTGCTAGCCATGTGTGTATGAACACCACTGAATCACAACAGTACGACACAGTCTTGTGTGGTGCTAGCCATGTGTGTATGAAAAACACTGAATCACAACAGTACGACACAGTCTTGTGTGGTGCTAGCCATGTGTGTATGAACACCACTGAATCACCACAGTACGACACAGTCTTGTGTGGTGCTAGCCATGTGTGTATGAACACCACTGAATCACCCCAGTACGACACAGTCTTGTGTGGTGCTAGCCATGTGTGTATGAACACCACTGAATCACTCCAGTACGACACAGTCTTGTGTGGTGCTAGCCATGTGTGTATGAACACCACTGAATCACCCCAGTACGACACAGTCTTGTGTGGTGCTAGCCATGTGTGTATTAACACCACTGAATCACCCCAGTACGACACAGTCTTGTGTGGTGCTAGCCATGTGTGTATGAACACCACTGAATCACCACAGTACGACACAGTCTTGTGTGGTGCTAGCCATGTGTGTATGAACACCACTGAATCACCCCAGTACGACACAGTCTTGTGTGGTGCTAGCCATGTGTGTATGAACCCACTGAATCACCAGATTATCACAGTCTCACACAAATATTTTCACCAGTACAGACGAGGTGGTGCAGGAATCACTCGGTAAAGTGAGAAAAGGAAACACAAGGTGTCCAGGTGAACTGAGTTTGTTCATGTTCGACACATGGTGCAGCTGCTATTTAGATGTAGTGATGATGGCCCAAGAGTTGTACCCTGGACAAAATATATTAGAAATGTGACTCATATGACAGTTGCCCCCATCGACATAAGGTATTTAACCAACAGCTCAAATCTTAGTAAATTTCTTTCGAAAGTGACCACATAATGAGTGTGGGGTCAGGACAAGTACTTCTGTTCTTAGATGATAGTGCAGTGAGGCATGCTGAAACATCTAGAGCATGGTGGTACACAATACTGGAACATCTACAACGTGGTGGTACACAATACTGGAACATCTACAACGTGGTGGTACACAATACTGGAACATCTACAACGTGGTGGTACACAATACTGGAACATCTACAACGTGGTGGTATACAATACTGGAACATCTACAACGTGGTGGTACACAATACTGGAACATCTACAACGTGGTGGTACACAATACTGGAACATCTACAACGTGGTGGTACACAATACTGGAACATCTAGAGCATGGTGGTACACAATACTGGAACATCTACAACGTGGTGGTACACAATACTGGAACATCTAGAGCATGGTGGTACACAATACTGGAACATCTACAACGTGGTGGTACACAATACTGGAACATCTACAACGTGGTGGTACACAATACTGGAACATCTACAACATGGTGGTACACAATACTGGAACATCTACAACATGGTGGTACACAATACTGGAACATCTACAACGTGGTGGTACACAATACTGGAACATCTACAACATGGTGGTACACAATACTGGAACATCTACAACATGGTGGTACACAATACTGGAACATCTACAACGTGGTGGTACACAATACTGGAACATCTACAACATGGTGGTACACAATACTGGAACATCTACAACGTGGTGGTACACAATACTGGAACATCTACAACGTGGTGGTACACAATACTGGAACATCTACAACATGGTGGTACACAATACTGGAACATCTACAACGTGGTGGTACACAATACTGGAACATCTACAACGTGGTGGTACACAATACTGGAACATCTACAACGTGGTGGTACACAATACTGGAACATCTACAACATGGTGGTACACAATACTGGAACATCTACAACGTGGTGGTACACAATACTGGAACATCTACAACGTGGTGGTACACAATACTGGAACATCTACAACGTGGTGGTACACAATACTGGAACATCTACAACGTGGTGGTACACAATACTGGAACATCTACAACGTGGTGGTACACAATACTGGAACATCTACAACGTGGTGGTACACAATACTGGAACATCTACAACGTGGTGGTACACAATACTGGAACATCTACAACGTGGTGGTACACAATAATGGAACATCTACAACATGCTGGTACACAATACTGGAACATCTACAACATGGGGGTACACAATACTGGAACATCTACAACGTTGTGGTACACAATACTGGAACATCTACAACATGGGGGTACACAATACTGGAACATCTACAACGTGGTGGTACACAATACTGAACATCTACAACGTGGTGGTACACAATATGAACATCTACAACTGTGGTACACAATACTGGAACATCTACAACGTGGTGGTACACAATACTGGAACATCTACAACGTGGTGGTACACAATACTGGAACATCTACAACGTGGTGGTACACAATACTGGAACATCTACAACATGGTGGTACACAATACTGGAACATCTACAACGTGGTGGTACACAATACTGGAACATCTACAACGTGGTGGTACACAATACTGGAACATCTACAACGTGGTGGTACACAATACTGGAACATCTACAACTGGTGGTACACAATACTGGAACATCTACAACGTGTGGTACACAATACTGGAACATCTACAACTGGGGTACACAATACTGGAACATCTACAACGTTGTGGTACACAATACTGGAACATCTACAACATGGGGGTACACAATACTGGAACATCTACAACGTGGTGGTACACAATACTGGAACATCTACAACGTGGTGGTACACAATACTGGAACATCTACAACGTGGTGGTACACAATACTGGAACATCTACAACGTGGTGGTACACAATACTGGAACATCTACAACGTGGTGGTACACAATACTGGAACATCTACAACGTGGTGGTACACAATACTGGAACATCTACAACGTGGTGGTACACAATACTGGAACATCTACAACGTGGTGGTACACAATACTGGAACATCTACAACGTGGTGGTACACAATACTGGAACATCTACAACGTGGTGGTACACATTACACTGACACCATCAACTGCATCAGTAATTATATGTTATATCTGTCTCAGGTTGCTGGGATCACCGGCCGCTCCAGCCAGGCTCAGTTCAGGTCTGTTGTGCTGCCCATGAATTATACCCCGAATGAGACCTTTGGTACTGGAAGGTACTGCTGGTACTGAACGTCAGCACAGGACAGTAAGAACGATCTCTTAGAATGTCTTAGGAAATTGTGTTGTAATGACTTGAGACGTGTGACATACAAGGGAATTAGGAATGCAGTGAGAAGTCTCTCCAACAGCGAAGCAGTTGTATGTGAAGGGTTGTCTGAAGAAGTGTATATAAATATGCCCTTGACTGCCTCTCCATCTTGCTGGGCATATTAATCAATGTATGAATTATACATCAATTCATACCCAACAGGATGTTAGAAGCGTTTATCGTTCCTCCGTTAAAATATATAATATATATATATATATATATATATATATATATATATATATATATATATATATATATATATATATAATATATATAAGACTGGACAAAATGTGACCACCACAAACCAAGAACCATGACAACAACGACGTCGAACACTGAAATTGTAATACCATAAGGAAGCCAAAGCCTCTGGCACAATACAATGTATAAATTTGGACTACAAAAGATATGAGGCCTAGCTCTTAAAAAAAAGAAAAAAGGTCAAAGATTCGTATGGAAGAGGCTTCTTACTTGGCTTTTAAGATGTTTCTTAGAAGATGGTTTACATAAAGTTAAAAAAAACAAATTATCCAAGGTAATAAAATTATTACAATTAATGTTTTAACATGTTTAACAAGTATGAAGCGCAATGAATAATAATAATAATAATAATAATAATAATAATAATAATAATAATAATAATAATAATAATAATAATATTATTATTATTAATATTATTATTATTATTATTATTATTATTATTATTATTATTATTATTATTATTATTATTATTATTATTATTATTATTATTATTATTATTATTATTATAACAATGCGTCAGGAAAAACTGAGTCGACTCAGTAAACAAGTTGTGCCGAGTTACAGTGGTGATGCTGTACACTGAGGGAGTTTGTTCAACGTACGTACAGTGAACCTTAATTACAGGTACACTGACTCAATATTTATTCCAATTTGTTATTGTAACCGATTTTTTTCTTTTGATGTGAATTTAACTGCAAATTTTCGTGTTAAAATACTCGAGGCATTTGAGGCAGAGTGGATAAGAAACGTCACTTTGAGAGCCTTGTCAGTCTCCCTGTAGTGTGTTCGTCTCCTGCTGACTGCGATTTTTCTCTGTATATACTCACTTATTGCTGCGTGGTGCATTGATATATATATATATATATATATATATATATATATATATATATATATATATATATATATATATATATATATATATAATATATATATATATATATATATATATATATATATATATATCGTGCCGATTAGGTAAAACTGGTCAATTAGCAAGAACTCATCTAAAATTAAGTCCTTTCTAAAATTTTCTCTTATACGTTTAAAGATATATTTTTTCATTTATGTTAATGTAAAAATTTATAATTTTGTATCAAGAGAAACTTTGAAAACCTACCTAACCTTATTACAACAAGCGCAATTTAATTTAGCCTAACCCAACTAAATATATTTTAGATACGTTAAC